>CAEFZY010051803.1:0-10421 GCA_903066815.1 Brachyrhaphis roseni
TTTTGTGAGGAATGTCATGTGTCAGTAGTTTGTGTGGTGCATGTATTTTGTGCGTGTCTTGAGTAAACGTCTCAACAAGAACAACTGTGTTTATCTTGCAATTATATTACACACTGGTTGACTCTGTTTACTATTTAGGTTATGTCTGAATACAACTAACTGTACTAGATTTATTTAAGGGAGTCAGAGTTAAGGGGAGGAATACAACTTAATAGCAGGTTTTTATAGATTTTGCTGTAAAAACAAAACAAAAAAAAAAAAAACCCTGAAAAACACAGATGATTTTATTTCCACCCTACATTTATGCACTGTTTTCTCTTTAGCATACTTTTGTAAGGTATATATTATGTGTCACATAATTCTTTTAAATCAAAAAAAGTACACTAAAACCACTATAATCAGCTCTAAAATCTGATTCCTGGAGGAGGTGGGAGTAATTAAATATGTCAAATCATTTGCTAACTGTTTCCACATTTCCTGTCTGACACATTTGTGAAACCCACAAGAACCAATTGCAAAAGACAGGCCTGGCAGCAGCCACGCTTCTGGTGTACCAAAGCAGAGCAACTACCTGCCAGTCCATCACCATGTGCTCCTAATAGCAAACAGGGCGAGCGTGAAACCAGCAAACACATGAGTAATTGCTTTAAAGGAAGAGGCATATTCACAGCTTTATGAAGCCTCTGCACAAATCTACATAAACACAAAATGTGGTCTACTAATTAAAGTGATTCACAACATTATAGACTTTGCTGAAGTCAATAATTCATGAGCTGTTGCTGAAGCCAAAGCGGGTCCGCAGTAAACCTCTGTACGATGCTTTTAATGACAGGAAACTGTGTTTGATTACCAGAGAAAAGCTCTGCCGCTTGCTATCAACAGTCCACCCAAAGCTACTGCCACAAAAACTCCTTCAGCTGCTTCTTGAAACTCAATTCCACCTACCGACTTGAAGCACAGTCGTGCAAACTTAGACCGTGTCATTTCGACTCTTTATCTAAAAAAGGTAACTCAGATATAAAGACAAAGGATATTTATTAATCACCTTAGTGATGAACACACAGGAAGTACAACCTCTCTCTACAGCAGAAACCGGGTAAAACTGGCACAACCACAGGAAAATGTTTCAAGCAGCAGTTTTGGTAACACGCCATCACGCCTCACACACAGATATTTCCAGGTATCCTACATACTCAAAAGTACCCTTACACATAAGCATAAGAGCTCATATTTTCAGGCTACCAATAATTTTTGCTTGCCAAGGGCACAAATGGTATCGGGTTTAGCTCAGTGCTTTATCAGTGAATTCTGTGAATGTCAAACCACAGAGCACATCATCACTAATCAACTTAAACAGGAAATTCTTGAAGCGCTAATGACTAAATGATACAAAAATACCTAAAATTAGGTTGATCTCAGCAAATCATGCGTCAATGAGATCGAGAGTTTCACCGCACTGGATTAAAACTATTTCGTTAAATTAGATCTTACTTTTCAAACCTGAAACAATAAACAATGCAGCTTGACTGTATGCAGTTTAGTCACAGGATGTTACAGGAATGTTCTTATTGTTTCAAATAAGATTAGCTGGTGGAGAAAATAAAAAGAGATGTTCACATTGAATCAAATTATACAAATATGCGACCCTATAACATGCTCTATGTCCTGACGTGTTCAAGGACAGGACTTTCTCTTAGTTTTTTTCAGTAATAATGAGTTAAAAGACAATCTAGCACAAAGGAGTTTGAGTTTGTCCATCAGGTGGTGTGTATGTGTGCATGTGTGCTAGAGCCTCCTGCCTTGCAAATGTTGGCGAACTTCAATCGGGCACAGAGCCAAGCCTTGAATCAGCACAATATTACTGTGCAGTAGTGCAGGAGGAAAGGAGGAGCCAAAGAGTGTCACTTACCCTGCAGCTTCTGCATCACATTGGCTATGTCCACAGATGACCGACCATAGCGCCTTGGAGACGCCATGTCGACTCGTTGCAGTTGTATCACAAGGTGGGTCACTGATGCCGAGAGCAAGAGATACTTCACAGCTGTCCCGAGCGGGACATCCCCTCCGCCCCTCCTTCTCTCTCTCTGTCTGCCTCTCTGTCTAATTTCACTGCAGGAGCAGGTCCAATTGAATCTCAGGTTTCATGCAGGTACAAGCAGGTTTATTGTCCAATAGAGGCACTTCTCCCATGCAAGTACTGTAAAAGATTAAAAAAAAAACAAAAAAAAACAGGCTGCTTAAAGAGTTTCTGCACCTGTTAGCAAATATTTTAAACACTGTTTAGCACTGCAGTTTAGTTTAAAGACAGAGGTTTTTTCCTAAACTAATCAAAGTGTTTGTTTGCATGACCTCTAAGTTATTAGTCTAAGATTAAGGTCCAGAAATCCTCAAAGTATAAGTCTGAGTAAACCTAAATGGTTTTATTACATCCCATGTGTCACATGTTTTGTTTCACAATAGAAAAGCAACAATTATTTTGAATTAGTCATGTTCAATAAATTAAAATGTAGCTCACAACCACTCGTGTTTGTCAGATTAAAACAACCTTTGAGCACCTATTATTGGTCTGATGTACTATTATAATTTTAAATTATCTTATTAAATTATGACCTGCTGATTTTAAAGTTATAATAATATTATTATATTATACTAACTCTTGCAATGTACATATTCCTGTTAACAGGTTTTAGATTTATAAAAAATGGGACAGAATAATACAACAAAATCTACAATATATTTTAAAAAAAGGTAACTAATAGTAGCTCTGTCTAGACTCCAAACAAGGTCGCAATTAATGTTATTATCTACACCTCTGCTTTTTGTAGAAATATACACAATTGTCTAATTCACTGATTTAAGCCAATTAGACATAATTGGCATAAATTATGCCAATTGTAATTTTGGACAGTGAAAAGCGATAGTATGTTAAGACACCCAAAAAGGGAGTCCTAATATAACAGACTTGTTATCAGCTAATTTGCTCAAATGGACATGTGGACATACACTGCATTGCGAAAAGAAACTAACAGGAAGTCACACATATGGCTAAATTTAGGCATACAGCTGCAAAATGCACAGAAGTGAATTATTCGCCATACATTAATAGGGAAGTAGCAAATTATACAGCACAGTCTACTGTTACAGAAGCGGCACAAGTTGCAGTTTAATTATGTCTGACATATTGAGATAGTTTAAGAAAAACCCCAAAAAACGTGAAAAATGTTGAATTGTCCCCATTAAAAGGTGTGTAAACTATCCTGGCACTAGCTTTAACTTAAACCACTATGTGACATGTTGTTACGTCAGTGTTAAGGTGTGCTGTACCACAGTAACATTCAGCAAGCAAAGTCAGACACCTGCTGCGGTATTTGTCCGATGGAGGCGGCCTTCACTAAAGCCCGTTAAGCAATGGAGGAAGTTGCTAAAAACATCAGATAAACAGTGATAATTACCATGAAAGCGCTCACAAATAAACTCAGACGCCCGACAAAACGCTAACACCAACGTATTAAGATAACAAGTGCAGTAATGTATGAGACGGACACGAAGTTGCACGTTGTCTTACCGCCCGTCGCAGCGCAGAGCATGGTGAACTCCCCTGAGGAAGAACCCGTGCGAGTCTGTGTTGCCCGGTTGCCCATGGTAACCCTGAAAATGAAACTTGGTGGCGTGCATCAGCTCAGCAGCGGCCTACAGGCTGGAAACCACAAGAAACTGAGCGGCATGATGCTGGCAGAGGGAGGGAGGGAGGAGTCGGAAATGTGAGGTGTGGTTTCTGGTGTTATAGTGCAGCGGCTTTACGCACAAGCTTTACGAGTGCATCTCAAGGCAAATTATGATGTCGGCAAATATATATATATATATATGTTTTAAGAAACTCAATTCAGGAACTGGAACTCATATAGATTCTTTGCACACAATGTGAGATATTTTTTAAATGTTTAGTTCAGTTAATTTTGACTAATATTGCTTATGACTGGTGGAAAACTTAAGTCCAGTATGGCCAGATAAAGGTTAGCTCAAGTTATGTCCAATAAAGTTGAAGGAAAACTGACTGCACAGGCTACTCCGGAAAGGATCACTACTATAGTAGCTGGTTATTTACAGAGTGTTTATGCAAGTATATAGACGGAAAGTTGAGTGGAAGGAAAAATATTTTAGAAAAAGATACACAAACAACAAAGATAACCCTGAGAGGATTGTGTAGTTTTGCAGAGACTACAGCTTGAAGAACCACTAGAGATGCTGATTTCATTTTCCAACACTTCTCATGACCTGCCCATACTGCCAAAATACCTGCTTTGACGACCATAGTATCGTTGTGTTTGATTGGCCAGAAAACTCATCTGACCTAAATCTCACAGATAAGCTTTGGAGCAGAGGAGAATATAATGAGAAAAACGAGAGTCAGCAGATCCAATGATGAATGAGCTGGGCTAATTCCTTCTGCTGTATAATTATCAAACCTAAAATGAATAAAAGTATGAACCAGTCTTTGAATCCCTATATTTTTGTAGTGTTTTTAGTAGTGAGGGGCAGGTTTAGAATTTTAAGTTCATCAAAGTTTCTGCCATACTATGTCATTTTATGTGAAATAAACTCAGATCGCTCAGTTTGCACTTTGGGTACTCAAAATCAAAGAATACACCCATCCATTTAATGGCAGAACACAGAATACATTTAGTGACTGCTAGCTAGGCTTGTGGTTATGTGGTGACAGAATAAAATCATGTGTCATCAGCATTAGTTTAGCAAGAGATGTCACAACACTTTAAAATCTGAACCTGGGGGAGCCTGTAGATAAAAAGATAATAATAAAAGTTGCCCCACGTGTGCTCTTCGTTCATTCACATTTATAATAGCCCAATACCACAAAATAGTGAGGGTATACCAAGTGAGATTTGAATCAGTTTAGTAAACCGCCAACATCACATCCACTTCTCCCTCAGTATCATATGTTGAATATTAACTCATAAACCCCAAAGTTTATTTCTTGGTAACTTACATTCCATCTTTGACTACATTTATGGAATTGAAAAAAAGAGAGATCAGGACAATAAAAATAAACCTTCACCACAGAGGCTGTTTAAATATAGTTAAAGTAATTTGTCCTGAAAATATTAAAGACTGGTGGGGGAAAAAAGATGAGCCCATTGTGTGGCAAATTGTTTGATCTCCCCCATTTTAATTAAATAACACACATAAACTCATCTGTCTCTTTCTACAACATAAGTCAAGAGAAATTCAATATCTGTCATTCATTTCAAGGAGCCCATAAAGGTCATTTCAGGTCCGACCCACACCGACAGTTGCAGTTTGATTGCAAAGACTTGACTGCCACCTGCTGGACAACTCCTGTAACATGCCTGTATCAACATCAAGATTTCACGGTTCAATCCCGAGCCCGAGGAAAAATGTGTCGTCATTGTGACAAAGCCCTTTCTTCAGACTTACTGAAGGAAAAAATAGAACAATGACTCAAATTAAATTCTTTACAGAAGAGAAGCTGCAGAGGTTTGAGCAGCAACTACTCAACTGTAGGAGTTTTGCAATGTTTTCAGTCTTGGAGCAAGAGTGGGAACACTGCAACAATGGAAGGAAATCCCCACAGAGACCTGAGCCTGATACTCTAAAGACACTGGAATGGTTTGGCAGAGTTTTATGGGTCTCCTTGTACTGATTGTTGTCAGGAAACTTGAATAATTTGAATAATTTTCAAGGTGTTGTACATGAGCAACACCTGTGTTTTTGGTTGGATGTTGTGTATTTTGGTTTAACCAACTATCTTTTTCATGGACTGTGTGCATCCTGTGTTGTGTGATCATAGCAGAAGACATGTAACATGCTCTACTTTTACGAAAGCAAAACTAACAGGAGTTTTGTTATGAGGTATTGATCGTAAGGAAATGATGCAAAAGGAAGTAACACTGCTTCCTAGTGTTATGGCCCACGCAGATAAGCAGCGCGTTTACTAAATATAAAGCCGGAGAGGGGAAGGAAGCATGACAGCAAGGTTTCCGCCACACCAAAAACTGTTGGGATTGAAAAGCCTGTCTTGGAAAAAAAAAGCTCAGTTTCTGTACGTGTGAGGGTCCGTGTGGAGCTCAAAAACTAGCTCATGGTGGGAAAATGGCACTAAATGAAACAAATGCATTTTTGGAAATATTAAAATCATTTAATGTTGGTAAGTGGATCTTAACTTTTTGGGTGCAAAGATCTCTTTAAAGGACTTTGTTGTTGTTGTTGCAGACGCTACTAATATGCAGAAAGCATAGACAGAGATGTGTGTAAAATGTATAGAGAGCAATTGTAGTTTCACAAAATCAAATGCAATTTCGCAAAAGAAAGACAATCTGTTAAAGTTAGTCTAAATGATTAGTATAGCAGCAGGTTTCTCTTATGTATTGAAATTTCTTAATCTGCTTTAGTTACAGTGGATATTTTCCTTACTGTCTTCAGGTTCATTTCAGAAGGTTTTTATTCACATTAGTTACAACCTAAAGCATTTTTTTTTGAAGAATACTTTTTTTATTATATTTTGATCTTTGAATCTGTTTCCCTGTGCCATTCAGTTTCTTTGTTTTAAAAATGCAACAAAAACCAACCAATTATCATTTGCAGTACGTCCGTATTTCAAAAAGTACATGAAATCTAATAATAATAATATCCAGAGATTTG
The DNA here is from genome assembly GCA_903066815.1 of Brachyrhaphis roseni. Classification (NCBI taxonomy): domain Eukaryota; kingdom Metazoa; phylum Chordata; class Actinopteri; order Cyprinodontiformes; family Poeciliidae; genus Brachyrhaphis; species Brachyrhaphis roseni. The sequence goes on from CAEFZY010051803.1 coordinate 6,679, forward strand.
TTTCAGCTTCGTCTGCTTGTTCTTCAGCAGGGTAGAACCGCAGCACATAGCCTGTGAACCCACACACCGTGCATGATGTAAGATCTTATGTAAAAGTGTCCATTTACAGCAGTACATGCAACAAGAAGTCAATACACCACAGAAGAAAAAAAAAAATGCTTGGCATAGACCATTCTGGTAACACTTGTCTTCCTGTTGTCTGTTGTGGCCGAGGGTTTGAAGTGTTGTCGAAATCACCATCTGGGGAAATAATTTCCCTCATTTGCAGAGGAACACAATGCATCTGCCCACCCACTCCACCAAACATTTCCATTTCATCTGTCTTTGCCTCCCTCGAATGACTCTGCGTACTGCTTTGTCTTCATCCAGGTGATATGATTCTAGCCTTCTGTTTATCTATTCTCGTGGGCCTGCTGCTGGGAGCTTTGGTCTACGTTCTGTTGACCTGGGCATCAAGACGCCGGGCTACGGCCAGGATCACAAGGCGCTCCAAAAAGAAATCTGGCAGTTCGCGACGTGACCCCACTGGCAGCCAGTTTGGCCTTTACCGAAGTACTTTCCTGAGTGTTTACAGGCAGCCCTCTCTAGAGCCGGTGGGCCCCTTGGGGAGTAAACCCGGCGCAGAGACGTCCACCTTTCGGCCACTGCCCAAAAAGAGCAGGCCCAGCCTGGACATGGGAGACGATACACGGGTAACCATGTCAGAGGACACAGTGGCCATGGACTCTTCTGATTCAGCCTCCCTCGTACCAAGCAAGAGGAATTCCTTCTGGCTGGGCGGCAACGGGCTTAAAGGATTCCTTCCCTCACACACTCCACCTCCTGCATATGACAGCGTCATCCACGCCTTCGAGGAGACTTGCACTTAAAGCTGTTGGTATGACACCAAGAACTGAATCTGATTTTTTTTTAAGCATCTACAGACTGTTAAAACAGACTACAGTTGCAATGGTTTTGTAATAACTACACATTTAGTTTGATTTTTCTTTTTTGAAAAACCGCTACAGTGGCTCTCCAAAGTCACCTCGGTTAAAATGTCAGCTTTTAATTATGAAAAAAAAAATGAGACCATGATAAATCATTTTAAAACATTTTTCAATGTGAAATGTGACATTTATTGTGTACAATTCAACTAAAAAATAAATAAATAAAAAACTGGTAGAAGAAAAAATTCCCAAAAGGTGCAAAAGTTAGGTTGCATAAGTGTTCACCACGTACTTTGTTGAACCTATTTTTGATTAAATTTCAGCAATTTTTATTTTTTCTAAATAATGGTAGTTATACCATAAAAAATTTATAAGTTACATTAAATTAAATGTGCTTGAAACAAATATGATTTATTTGCTTAGGAAAATTTTGAAACAATTTTTGTTTTGTATAGTTTTTCTTGTCACAGATTTCTTGGTTTTTAGTTGAATTGAGCAGAATGAATGTCACATTATGAGAAAAGTTTAATAGCTGATTTATAGTATATTTAACCTCATCTTTCACATCACAACATGTTATAATTTTATTGTCTCCAAATAACTGTTCTAATTTTTCCTTGGCAATCCTGAAAAATTCAATTTCTTTTATCAAACCAAAAATAACACATTAACATTTTGTGGGAGAATTGATGCACAAAATATTAACAATGATAAAAAAATAAATAAATAATCATATTTGCATGCAAATTTTTCAATCTATATAAGTTCTATATAGAAATAAATAGTTGAAGAACAGTTTATAAATGTTACAGGTCTGTTGGGATAACGAAACTCCAAAAGTAAGAAATATTTCTTCTAAAGAAGGATTGGGTCCTTTCCCTTCTGGGGGGAAATAAATTCTATGAGCCTCTGTAAACCATGGAAGTCAAATCAATTTTTAAAGTGTTTGGCAGAATAAATGCATAAAATACACTCTTCTTTTGTGAGCTTTAGGTGTTTAGATGTCATTCAAGACAACTTAGGAAATATCATCATGTTGCTGTCAAAAGCTGTAACTTCAACCCACCTCCACTGACGGTCTCTTTCATTTAAAGTATTTCCACATAGTTTTTGCAAATCAGTGACTACCATACGTGATACGGTCGTTTGCATCACTTCCTGAAATATCGTAGCACCTAAATCTCATCAAACACATATGTTTGATTGTTGGGGGGATTTTATTACACCAAACAACCCAGAAGTTATGCTCACTCTCATTCAAACATGGCATCCTTCTACAAGAGGTCTGGGTGTTTGTAGGAGAATGATGTGACATCGACACCCATCTGTAATTTGTTGGTGGGTGGAGTCAGAAGTAACTGACATATTGGATAAATACTATTAATGATCTGATTGTTAGATTTCTATTCAATGCATGTCCTTTTTACACAGCACTCGTTTAATAGTCTTACTAGAATTTAAAAAAAAGGCTGGTCTTCTGCCTTTTGATGGTGAAGGTGTTATGTTGTGCATTATATTTCCTTATCTTACAGCAGACAGTCACTTTATTTAGTATTTCATGAGCGTGGTCTCCATATGTTTAGCAGTACAGTTATGAATAAACTGTGTTTAGACCAAACACAATTAAACCAATGTTTTTGATGAAATAAAAATATGAATCTTAACAATGGCGCTATCAGTTGTTTTCAATATAAAGCCATAGTGACTAAAATGGTTTAGTTTCTTTTTTCCTTTTTTTTCATGAAATAGCAATGTTTGCATAACGAGACTTTTCCTGTTTAGATGTGAATGTGTGCGGGTATGATTGTCTGTCTTGTGTGTCACTGAGATGGACTGGTGTCCTGTATAGTGTTTACCCTGACCAACGATCACTGGAGATAAGCAGTGGACAGATAATTCATCCCTTGTTTAGCTACCCAGGTCGTAAGTTGTGCTGCTCAACCCTCTTCTTTCGTCAAATAACTTTAATATTATAGATTTTGACAATCTAGACCACTATGCAACATCCCTGAATCTAAACTTGAATATATATAAATATACAATCAAATTTACCCTGAACCTTTTATATTTGTCATTAGCAAACACCTGAAGTTGGTCTGGATCTAAATAAATATATTATCACTTTCCTAAAATAATGGCCTAAGTCATTTTTGCCAAAAGTATTTTTGTTGTTGTTATTATTTTGTCGTCTTTTTTTTTTTTTTGGCTAAATCATCTTCTGGCAAAAAAGAGGTGGTGATTTCTATTTTATATAAACTAAAATAAAGTTTAGATAAGTTTTGGGAATTGCCTTTGGCATTTATATATTTATATTTATAGCCAAACCCAATACAACACCAGATAGTGTGACTATATTTGGTATAATATATATATATTTGGTCACCAAATAGTGACTTATTTTGAAAGTTCACTGGAAGTGACAAGTACTATCTATCTGTTTTGTTACTATTGGAGCCTTGCAACGAAATTGAAATTTAAATGTACAGTATGACAATAAAGTGATTGTGTGTCTATGTATATCTATGTCTAGGCAACAGCCACCAGCAGTAAAATATGTATGAAATGTTATAATAACAGTGGTGGGCCGTCAGGGCCTGCAAGGCCTTCTCTGCTGGCCTAAAAATATCTGAATCACAGACTGATGTTAATTATATTTTGTCCATGAATACGTATTAAATAATTCCAAATGGTCTGTCCGCTTCTTTTCATAGCTAGCCTCCTGGTTGCGCTGCTTCCAGACGTGTATTTTCATATTTAAGCATTTAACCAATCACATTTCAGCCACTATTTGTTGCCAGGGTCAAAGAAATCTGCCTG
>CAEFZY010051813.1:0-16161 GCA_903066815.1 Brachyrhaphis roseni
CCATCCATCCATCCATCCATCCATCCATCCATCCATCCATCCATCCATCCATCCATCCATCCATCCATCCATCCATCTTATCTCACTTAGATAATAATTTATAAACATTACAGTTTGTGCTCTTTAATCTGCTGGATGAAATAACATGGTTTAATCTAAAATCTTATTTTGGATTCTTTGGGAAGTTTAATTCCTCTAAGTCTGGATCTCTGCTGCAGCTCTGGACATTTGCTCCATCAGATTTGGATCCTTTTTCAGTTTCTGATGTTTTTCTGCCTTCAAAGTTTCTTTTGAGGCTCATCAGACGCAGCCTGACATTTAGTTTGTTGGCAGCAGAACAACGGCTGATTTGATCAGAAAACAGTGACATTTTCCAGCATTTAAAAAACATTTATCTTCTCCCACAAGTTTTAAGTGTTGAGTTGAAATGTTAGGAGAAGAGACAGGAAGTCTGGACTGATCTGGATCTGGATCTGGATCGGGATCTGCATCAGGATCTGGATCAGGATCTGGATCTGCATCAGGATCTGGATCAGGTTCGGGATCTGGATCTGCATCAGGATCTGGATCTGCATCAGGATCTGGATCGGGATCTGAATCAAGATCAGGGGGACAGCATGAGGAACCAAGAGGAGCCTGCCACATGAACCCTCTTTATTCAAGTAGAACCGGTTCTGAGTGAACCGGCCGGTACCGACAGTTCCTCTGATTGAATTAGAAAAATGAAACACAAATGGGTGCTCAGTCCGATGGCCCGTCTTGAGTCAGAGGGCCCAGTCCGGGTTTAGGGGCCCAGTCCGGGGTGCCCTCCAAGACATTCTGGTTCTTTCTGCTGCAGCATCAGGACGGATGGGTCCCAGCCCGAACAATCTGAGCCTGAAGGGAAACCAGTGGGCGGGTTTCAGGTCCCAGCCAACCATGTGGGCCCCATATGGGATCGGTTTGGGCCTGGACGGTTCTGGATGTTCTGGCCTAAACATGGGGCCCACACACAGTAAATTCTGCAGAGTTAAATCCACACTATGCCGAGTCTATTTGGTCCTTATCAGAATTGCTGTTAATTTAACTCTTTTCAGTTATTTCAACAAGAAACTGAGTAGTTTTAACACTTGAAAAAGTTCTAACTACTCAAACTATTGTTGAAATAACTGTAGGAGTTAAATTAATGCCAATTCTGAAGGGACCAAATAGACTCGGCATGGTGTTGACTTACCTCTGCATGATGATCATTGTTGCCTCTTGTTAAACTCATTATGAAGTCTTTAACCTTTAACCCCTGCACAGGACAAACCCAGGTCAGGGGTCCAGCTATAGAAACCTTCTGAACTGAACTGTGGGACCTGTGTGGGTCCAATCGTTGGCACCATGTTGGTTGGACCCGAACACCATCTCAACCAAACATGAACATTATCATTAACTTTAAATTGTTTTTGCTGAATTTGAACCTCAACAAACAGACAAACCGAGTCTCGCTTCAGTTCAGTTCAAATTTAGAAACATAAATGATTTCATGAATTCAAAACCTTCTACTTTAGATCTGATGACCTCCACCTCATTTCCTCCCTGATTGGGCTCACAGATCTCTGCATCGTTCTGCATGTCGTCCTCCACAACATCCAGCAACGTGTTGGACAACTTGAAGATGAGGCCCAGAGGGGTCCAGTGTGTACATAGGGTTAGGGTTAGGAAAAATCCCTCCAGCCTGTGACCTGTGGCCTCCATGGGACCCAGACATGGGACCCAGACAGGGGACTGGCTGGGCCCCCTTAACCACCATGGACTGTTACATACCCTGCAGACAATCCCAGTATGGGTCCCACATGTGGGCTGGTTTTTGGCTCCATTTGGGTGAACCAGTCCTCACGCCCTGCAGCACCTGAAGCGTAGCATGAGTTTGTGGAAGGCCTGCTGGAAGTCCTCGTTGGACATGGTGTAGATGATGGGGTTGATGAGGGAGTTGAGGTACCCGAGCCAGGTGAAGATGTCGAACAGCCCTGGGTGGAAGCAGGACTCGCAGAGAGGCACTAGGAGGGTGTAGATGAAGAACGGCAGCCAGCAGACGATGTAGGCTCCCAGGATGATTCCCAGGGTCTTGGTGGCCTTCCGCTCCCTAGCCGCAGAGATGCGCTTCTTCTCCAGCAGCGCGTCCGACACAGTGACTTTGACTTGGCTCACACTGGGGGAGGACGAGGTAGTGTCGCAGGAGGAGGCGTCGTTCGTCCCGTAGTTGAGGGAGGTGGTGGACGCCACGGAGCCGGGGGAGCTGCTGATCAGGTGCGCAGAGGTCAGCCTCTTCCCCTGCTTGTTCTGCGCCTGCTTCAGGATGCGCTTCCGCGCCTCCACGTAGATCCGACCATACAGGCATATGAGAAGCAGCGTGGGGATGTAGAAGGCGCCGAAGGTGGAGTAGATGGTGTAGAAGATGTGGTCCGTGTTCACGTTGCAGCTCGTCACCTCCTCCGCCTTCACCTGGCGCCAGAAGAATGGCGGCAGGGAGATGGAGATGGCGATGACCCAGGCGGTGGCGATCATGCCGGCGGCGCGTCCCGCCGTGCGCTTCTTGGAGTACTCCACCGCGTCCGTGATGGCCCAGTACCGGTCCAGCGCAATGACGCACAGGTGGAGGATGGAGGCGGTGCAGCAGGTAATGTCCGAGGACAGCCAGATGTCGCACATCACCTGGCCCAGCGGCCAGGTCTGCAGCACCGTGTACAGCGCGCTGATGGGCATCACCAGGATGGACACCAGCAGGTCCGTGAGCGCCAGGGACGCGATGAGGAAGTTGGCCGGGGTGTGCAGCTTCCGGGACTGGTAGATGGTGGCAATGACGAAGGCGTTGGAGAGCGTGGTGGCGCAGGTGATGAGCCCCAGAGTCACGGCCAGAGCCGCCTGGGGGGCCAGGCTGGAGCCGCTGGTGTCGGAGTCATTGGTGGAGAAGTTCAGCACACCTCCGTAGCTGGCGGGCGGCTCCATCCCTCCACCTTGCCCCGCGCATCGAGCTCTGACTGGCCGCTTGGGAAGCTCTCAAACCCGCATCCAGAGGAGAAGACGCCGCATGTCCCGCAGTCTCAGTCAGACCCGCTCCTGCCTCCTCCTCCTCCTCATCCTCACCCGCAGCGGCGCCTGGTCGCCGGAAGCATCTCGACAGCTGCAGAGAAACGCGGCATCCGGCGACCCGCTGCCTGAAACTTGGAACCCGGCCTGGAGACCCAGAGAAGCTCCGCCGCGCTCCGAGCGCCTCCTGCGAACTCCGGAGCCGCGCGGAGACTCCGGCTTTTATAGCGCAGCTTCCTCTCTCTCCTCTTCCTCAGAAGCGGCTGACAGGACGCTCTGCTCTGCGCTGCTCGGCGCTCAGCCTCCACTTCACTTCATTTCGCTCCTTCAGCTGGAAGAAAAGGAGCTGGCGGCGACCAGAGTCACTTAGACAATAATTCATGAAAAATATCAGGTCAGCTCTGGAAGATTATTATTATTGATGTGTTGGTCAGAAGCTGGAACGTGTGCATATTTATGCAAACAGGAAATCATTCATGGTGCTCAACAAAAATCTGAAAAGTGTGGAGTGCATGTTTAGTCAGAACTCTGATGTCCTTCTCAGTCAGGTTGATGGAGACCATCTGAGAATTTCAGGTTTTGACCAGTTGAATTCAGGTCTGGACTTTGACTAGGACATTTTAACTCATGAACCTGCTCTGATCTAAACCATCCCATAATGTCCCTGCTGGAAGCTGAACTTTGACCCCAGTCTCAGGTTTAGTTGCAGGTTCGTTCTGATTTGGCTCCCTTCACCTTCCCACAGCATGATGCTGCCACCAACATGTTTCACTGCAGGATGATCTTCAGATTTTCATCTAGTTGTAGAACATGAAAAACATCAAGGGAGACCCGCAGCAGAGCCGGGTCAGAGTTCTACTGGACTTCCGGTTCCAACAAATCCCAGCAGCTGATCTGAGGACTCTCCCGGTCCATTACGGGCCGGTTCTGGTCGACTCCAGGTCGGATTACAAGTAAGACAAGGCTGGAAAAGGAAAGCAGGCTGAGAGAGGGAAGAGGGAATAAAAATGTGAAGTGTTTCGCTGCAATAAATCAAACTGAAGCAGGAAAACGAAAAGCAGAACAAATGATGAAATTCAAAGCAACCCAGCAGTTTGTCTCCATTCATGTTTGCAACTTCAGTGAAATATTGAAGCATGAAGAAAATGTGCAACAAGACAGCAAATAAATACGCAGCGTTGATGTGTGACAACAGCGTTTAAATCCACAACACCTGCGAGTCATTTCCACACTGATCTACGTCTGGGTCAATTAGCTGCCTGAGAAATGGAGCTGCAGCTCAGAGGAACCTCGTTAAGACTTCGTTAATCAAGCCATCCCTCCATCCACTGAAGCTCCTCAGCCTCTTCGTCTATTAGACAACTCTGACTGACTGTCATTTTAAAGATTAGTCTGTATTTAGCTGCAGTTTTAGATAATTGCTCCACTTAGGAAACAAACAGATCCGCCAACATTTGCATAGAAGCAGATCCTGAGAGTTTCTGCAGATAATGAGGCACAGATTGTAATGATGGCAGAAACAGTCGGCCATGTTTCAACAGCTTTGCTCTCCACACTGGAGGACACTAGAAAATGTCACTCAGCGAAGTTAGAAAAGGTTAAACCATGGCTGGATGTAAACTCTGGTAATTTGCAGCAAATTAGAAGAACATTAGCCCAGAAAAAGGATCTTAACCTCATTTTCAGTGTAGTCAGTTCACTTCAGGTTGAGTGTCTCGTCTGAAACTGGTTTCAGTTCAAACCCAGTGAGATCCAGGATTGGTGCCACTTTAGCTTCTGCCAGATTAATAAATATATAAAGAGTCACATGTAAACTACATATCAGCTCTTTATATCATAAAAACATCATCAGTTATGAAACAAGCATTTAACATTACATTTTGTTACAAGTTGATCAAGCAAATACACAGAAAAAATGTTGATAAATTTTCCACGTTAGCCTTTTCTACACAAACCTGTGTAAAAACTGTTGCAGTAATCAACTAATCGATCAAGATGTTTTAATTTTTAGATTTATTTCAGTCGAAATTCATATCTATTTTTTGTAAAAAACAAAACAAAAAGAAACAATTATTATTGAAAATAATATTTAAATTTTTAAGATTTATTAATATTTAATTAGTGAGTTATTGTTTTTCTATAATATATTTTAGAAGCTGAATGGATGAAATGATTCCCCTGTTCAACAGAGTTGTTAACCTTTGATCCCTGAGTGAATTTCCTGTGGGACAGATTTCAGCGGGACACCAGCTGGAGGCTCCGCTCTGTTAGCTTCTTGGTTCCGTTAAATCTGGCGATGGAGACCGAAGCGAACCATTTAAACGGTACTGATTGATATTGGAGTTAAACAGATTTATTTGACTTTTTTCTTCTGCCCTCATTTAGCTAACAGCTGGGCTTTCTTCTTCTACGTTAATTTAGCTAACAGCGGGAGTTTCTTCTTCTACGTTAATTTAGCTAACAGCGGGAATTTCTTCTACGCTAATTTAGCTAAGCGGGAGTTTCTTCTGTGCTTACTTAGCTATTAGTTCAAGTTGCAACTTAGTTTTGCGTCTAAAACAAACCGAGTTAGTTTTTGTTGGTGGATAAAATCTGATTGTTTGCGGATATTCTAGAACAGTGTTGCAACAGAGACCGTTTAGTTTCTTTGTTAGTCATTAAAAACAGCCGTCTAGTTTCTATTACCTACACGGTAATAGAAATGACGCCCAACATGGCGTCATTTCTAGACGCCATGTTGGGAGTGTCAGAGCTGTTTTTAACCCTTCAGGGTCCGAAGGGATTATTTATCATCCGAGACAGTAATAAATTATTGGTTCTGGAAGCTTCTCGGTCAGAGGATGATGAACCCCGAGGTTCTGTTTCAGCTCCTGGTCCTGGTTCTGATCCTCAGGTCTTCATGGTTCTGGGAATCGGGTGTTTGGGTTATTTTTGTTGGTTTTGGGTTCACCTGGTCTCTACGTCACTCATCACCTCCACAGGTTCTCTGCTTGCTTTGCTCCTGCTGGGTTTTGATCTTCCTGGTATCCAAGTTCCTCTTTTCCTTCATCATTAAATCTTCTCAGCCCCGTTCTTTCACTTTTCAGCGTCTGGGTCCATTTCTGGCTCGGTTCATGGATTTATTATCCTGGTAGAGAGAGTTGTTTTTGTCTCTTTATTAGCCTCCTGATTGAGGCTCACCAAATGGGAATAAAACTGCATCCCTGTGACGAACTGCTGGTAGAAAGAGCTGGTTCTGGTTACTGTACCTACTCATCCCTTGAGTTTAACAGCTTCTTATCTCTGAGTGACTCTTAGTTTGCAATGAAGTGACCCTTCCTCTGACCATGGCGAGGATAGTGGGCGGATATTGAGAAAAAGCATCTGATGTCCAGAGAACCCCCTAAAAACGTTTAGCTCATCGGCTCCAAGCGACTTGTCAGAACCAGAATAATGGCCGCCGGCATCCATTAAACTGCCTGTTCCGTCTGCTGTAGGGTCCGGCAGAGTCCCGTGGTGGCTCATGAAGGCCCAGGTGGCCGTGGCGATGGCCGTCATCAGAAGCAGACCCCCCGGCATGAGCGGCCGACAGCACGGCGAGGCTTTGGGCCGCACACTGAGGCGGCAGGTCGGCGTGTGGCGGGAGCGGGCCCAGGCGCTGCAGCAGGAGGTGCTGAGGCTGCGGCTGGAACTGCTGGTCTCCAGAGCGACGGCCTACACAAACAGCAGCTGGGAGACGGCAGGTAGGTCTTTGTTTGGCGCACAGAATCAGCAGGAAGTGGGTCTAATGACCAGTGACTGGTTCTGGAACCGATCCGCTTCATTTCTCTAGTGACCAGCAGAGCTAGCAGGCTGATCAGCTTCAGCTGCTGGTCTGAAACGTCAAGGTCAGAGGTCAGTGAGACTGCTGGTCTTGGTTTGGCGGAGCTAACCCACCACAGAAAGTTAGGTCATGATTTCATCATTAACTGGAGCAAAGATTGAATCAATTTCCTGAAGCTGATTAATCCAGACGCTTTTCTGTCCTCTTGTCTCGCTCCCGTCTCTGCGTCTTTGTGTCGAAGCAGCAACGCGACTCCGGAACAGCTGGAGGAAACAGCTTTCCTTGTAAGACCTCACATGATGGATCCATTGTGGATCCACTGCACGTTTCTCCTCCTAACGGCTGCAGGGAGACATTTAGGGACTCGGGGCTGTAAAAGTAAAAAATACAGTTTCTTCTTCTTCTCTCAGAATAACAAGCAACAACTGTGCAGCTTTGATTTAAAGGCCACAGACGTGTTTTAGGGACTCGTTGGACCAGAGCCTCCTGAAAATGAGAGGAATATTTCATGTCCTGTGTGGACGTGCCTCGGAGAAGCAATTTGAATTCAAATGTGTATTTGTATGAAAATGGTTGTGGTCACATTACTCTGTCTGCGGCTCCTGATCGAGCCTCTCTGGGCTCCTTTATATTCCCGATGCAGCGCCATAGCAACCAGCTTTTTCTTCCACAGAAAATCACAAAGAGGAAAATGTGAAAGTGTAATTTAGTCCAATTTTCCCCTTGGTGTGGGAAGTGTTTCTCAGGCGGGGTTTGATGTTTGTGATTTTGCACGTAAAGAGTAATTTCAATTTGTGAACGAAGCCGTAACAGAACAGAACCAGAACCAGACGCTGTCAGAACCATCCAAGGTGATAGAGAACGTCGGAGATTATAGGAATTGATGAACTGTCTTTATGCATTTTATGGAATAATTACAGGATTATTACACAGCATGAAACCCCAGCTGGTGCTCAGGTGAACCTCCTGGTGGCTGAAGCTGCAGGTGGTTCCCAAACTCACCTGGAAAAACCTGGAAACACCTGGGAAGAAAAGAGGAGGCAGGAAAACCCAAAAACGACTGTCGGTGAACAAATGACCTTAAAGGAGAGGTCAAAGTTCTTTGATCGTCTGATTGGTTCATTTCATGGATTATTGATCCCTGATGGTCATGGAGACTAAAGGAGACGATGGAGCGACACCTTGAGGTCAAAGGGCAATGAGGACCAGAGTGGTCCTCCAGTTGCTGAGGTACTGATGCCTTTTGGTTCCAGGATGCTGTTAATAAATCTGTAGCATCATAATGTTGGGTTATGGACTGAACTCTGCAGGTTGTGGTTCTGGTTCTAGTGGAACTAACATCTGTTGATCCAGAAGTTTTCTTTCTGTTTCCGTCTTTCAGACGAAACCATCATGGAGGATCTGTCTCAGGATCTATTTGGTTCAGGAAGTCCAGGTTTCAGTGCCGATCCTCCCCCAGACCGTGACTCAGAGACTCCTGACCTCCTGCTGCAGGACCCTCCTCTTCCTCCTTCTCCTCCCCTTCCTCTTCTTCCTCCTCCTCCTCCTCCCTCCAAACTCCAGAGCGATCCCTGGAGCACCGCGCTGCTTCCTCACATGCAGTTCCTGCAGTCTCTGTGTTCCCTGCAGCGCCTCGACGGCAGCAGCGTGGCTCTGGCCCCAGAGGGCCACGGCGGCTCAGCGGCATCAGAAACCGTCTTCCTGCTCCTGGACAGCGTGACGGCGGCCTGCAGGGCCCCACCACCGCCGGGGCTCCCCGACTTGCTGCCCCAGGCCTGCCTGGCGGCGTCCCGGGCTTCGGACCTCCTGTGCTCCGGGCGGCCGTCCGCGGACCTGCGGAGACACGTGGAGGAGGTGCTGAGGGAGCTGACCCGGACGCTGCTGCACAGCCAGCGGCCTGGCAGGGTGAGTCCAGATGGTAATGTCCCGGTCTAAGGTCAGTAGGAGATGAAACTCTTCTGCAGCTTTTTCCAGCAGTGGGAATCTGTTAGCGGCTCAGCACTGCCTGGTTCTGGGATTCACCGGATCAGGACCTGCAGTCCTCCAGAACCTGGGACCGGTTAGCAGCAGGAGCAATGTCTGGCTGAAGGAACGGTTCTGGATCAGTGAATGGGATTAGCCGGTTCCCCATGATCAGGGATCGGACGTCCAATCTTTAGCTAGCAGACACATGAACAACACACCTGGTGGAAACCAGACCTGAATCTCCTCCAGCTCCTGCCTGCGCTGCAGCTGCAGGTCAGGGCTTGTAAAAATGTCTCATGATATTCAAATGAATCTCGATGCTTGGTCGTCGTTTTTCTCTTCAGAGTTGAACTGAGGATACAGATGGAGCCGTTCCTCCAGGAGCCTGCAGGGCTCCCAGCTTCAGCTCTCCACTCAGACTCTGCTTCCCTGTGACGCTGGAGATGAGGAGTGTCACCTCCACCTCCTCTTTAACGCCCAATCGTCTTCTGTCTAGATTGAACTGGGACAGAACCAGTCCGCCCAGTCCGGCTGTGGGGAAGTGCCTCTGGAGACCCAGGAGGGGAAGCTGCCGGTCTGTCACCTGACCCGGATCTTCCTGGTCCAGGCTGACTCAACAGTTCAGCTTGGATCTGTGGCCCGGTTTACCACTCCTCCACCACCGTGCTTCACAGCTGCTCTGAGCTGTTTGTGCTGATCAGAGTCTGAGCCAGGCGTTTCTCTGACCTCTGACCTTGGGACGTCTGAGATATTTTCATCTCTGGAGATTGATGGTCTCCAGGTGGTTTTCAGATGAACTTTGACCCTCCCAGGTTGATGGGTAGCAGCAGTGCTGATGTCTATCTGCTTTTTCGTATTTCCTGTGGAATTGCGGGGGACGTTTTTCTCCCTGGTTCCATATTTCATGGTAGTTTTGGTAAATAATAGAAGCTGATTTTTGTTGTTTTAAATCCTGAGTGAAGCCCTGATGAGCTCCGTCCGTGAAGCTGCTGTTTGCTTGCTTGCAGGCTGCAGAGAAGCTGAAGGAGTCTCTCGTTGCTCTGGGGAGCAGCAGCGTATCAAAGTCCTTCCTCGTGTGTCTCATCCTATCGGAGATCGGCTCTCTGGCTGAGCAGCTCTGGCAGACATCCCAGGTAAACACGCTGCAGCTTTCTGCCTTTTGTTTCTCGTTTCCCTTTGTGCTCGCCTGATAAGCTGTGGCTTTGTGTCCCTCTCTCTGTGGCGTTCCACAAGCTCTCCTACACCACATAAAAGCAGCTTGTCTGTGTAAATTATTTGACTTTATTATTTTGGCCTAAGCCGCCACGTTTATTTCAGCGTTTCCTCCCCGCAGACTATTTCTCTCTACAACCTGTTGGCTCTCAGGCACTTCCTTTGTTCTGGGCTTTCAGGCAGAAACGTTTTACCCTTTACGCTCGTTGCCTCTGCCTCTCTTGATCAATACAGCTTCCCACCACTTCCCTTCCTCTGTGTATTCAAACGCCCGTCCTCGAGTCACAGGCCAGGCGGCCGCGGCGCTGGTCCGGCCGGCTTTTAGTAAGCGATGGAGCCAAGTGTCACGCCAGCAGGGGTCCTTTGAAATGAACACATGTAAAACTCTAAAGGGGTCCAGATGATATTTACCTGCCTCCGTGTTCACCCTCTGCCCTAACAGAGCCACAGGTTGGGTTTTAGCCTCTACAACCGGTTGGTTGTCAGGCTTTTATTCTCTACAGACCAGCAGAAATCAGTGTTTAGGAGGAATGGGAAGAGCTGGGCAGCTCCGTTTATAAACTTCGCCTCCAGGCACCAAGTAAAGGTCTGTTCAATTCATTGCAGGTGATTGTAGTTATCAATCAATGCACAAGGTTCAGTTTATTATTGGTTATGAAAAGGTTTTCTGTCTCAGGGACCCAGCAGATTGCATCGAGTCGTTGATGAGACCCTCCTCTTCCTCTTCCTCTTCTGCTGACTGATTTCTGTGTAACAACAGTTCCTCTCTTGTCAGGATGTTTGGGCAGGCATTACAAAATAAAAGTGTACTTACAAAGCAGAGTAAGCCTCAGTAGAGTTAAAAATAATCCATTTTGAATTTCAGTTCTTCCAAATTTGAAATAGGGGACGGTTTTCTAAAGATCCAGCTCCCTGTGTTGTTTTATGCCAAGGGACGTTACTCTGATGCAGCATGACGGACTGGGATCCCCAGCAGGGTTCCCCCCAGTGTATTATAAGCCTGGCGGGCCGCCAGACTTTACGCACCAGGCTAAGTATTGTGTGTTTTTGTTTTTATTTTAAAAAATTAATAAAAGAAAAACTTTTTTTTTTAAATTAGCCGGACTGCAAGCATCTCTTCTGTGGTGAGCATTTCACTGACAGGGCAGAATTATTTCCAATAGAAAGATGGCTTTATAATTTTATAGTTGACGCATCGAACAGGGAGCGCACCAATCAGACCGCAGGCGCCTCTTTTGCAGCTTCGCGCGCTGTCGTGGCTTGATCTCTGTAGTTCACCTTGGTGTGGATCGCTTATACAAGATCACCTATTTGGGCATTTATATCAACCCCTGTGAGGATCCATGTTTTTTATAGAATTTATTAATGTAAGAGTAAAGTTTAACTCACTGTTTGCTCTGCTGGCGCAGCTCAATGTCAACCGCAAATGTTCACATTGAGCTGCGATTGGTGTTCAAAGGAACACATTTAGAGGTGTGCGTTGGGCGTGCAGTGAGAATATTTCTTTGTGAGCAAAGCATTATGTGCAGCATGTGCGTTTACTCTGCTTGCATTGATAAAGTTTGAGTTCCTTCTTAGTCGGTGTTATGGACCGGGGCTTCAGCCCGTGGAGGAGCTTACGCACTCACCTTGTGACAAGCGCCGCACGTTGGTTTATTTTTATTATATTTTTTGGCTACATAATGTCTATCAAATGCTTTGTCTACTTGTTGCTTATTAAAAACTCAACAGACACGAAATGAAGGAGCTATTGAAGCCGCATACATTAAATCCCCCGTTTGTCCCTCAACATCCAGCAGCAGAGATGCTCTGTGCCACGATGGGTCCGTCTCATTCGTCACTGGACTGTTCACGGCAGGTCCCACCCTGACTGTTCTGATTTGTTTGGACTGTCGTGTTAGGGTTATCCTTGTTCGGTACGACGTTAGGTGTTTGGTACGATGAATGATGAATGCTGATGCTCTGCTGTGTTTCCTTTGTTGGAAACCTTATGACCAGTAAAGTAATTATAAACTGAACCTGATGCACTGATGGATTGACTGGAATGAAGTGACTTTAATGCCTCAAGTTGACATGTCAATTGTTGCTTTATAAATAAACTGAAATGAGGATTGTGTTGTATTTGGAGTCTGAAGGACGTGACACGTCGGTGTTGAGGTCATCGGCAGGTGGCCGAGGTCAATGTTCTCGTCCAAAGCTTCAGAGATGCTGCAGTCGTCAGCGTCCTGATGAACTGCACCATCTGCTGGAGTCTGACAAGGGACCGGCCCCACCATGAAACAGTCACTCAAACCTGCTGCTCTGGTTCTGCTGTGTCAGCGCCGGCCGGATCCAAGCTGGAGGGGCTCTCAGTTCAGTCTCAGTTCAGGCTCTCCTGAAAACTCCTGAAAGCTGAAAACTTTCATTAGAAGTAGCTTTCTCCTACCTTTTAGAAAAATATTTAAAACACAGAGGTTTTTGTAAGAATGAAACTGTATCAGATGTTTTTATTGAAATTTAATAAAACAGAGACTTCTACAAATACAGATCCCAGCAAAATCTTTTTTGCGCAATAATACGTTGTATGACAGACTTTATCAAATGCAGCGCAGCCACAATGTTTCCACTGTACTGCGCAGTTCATTGTGTTCCTGAAATAATAGGATATGATTAATATACACTAATATTACACAGATTCAATCCCACATATTGCTACCAACATCTATTTGGCAAGATGAAATAAAAAACGAGTATTATTAAACTAAATATTTTAATATATAGGGACAAAAGGTCCCACAAAGCGACATATTTTGTCCTGATTTAACCGCCAAACAATTACTTGTTTACAGTATTAATGACATTTCAGATGGCAAACAAAATCCATTTCTAAATACGTATACAAGCTGCCTGTCATGTAAACTTAAAGCATGAAGTAATACAGTAGCTTAATGAAAGCCAGGAATAAAATAAATAAATTTAAGCTTACAGTAATCTTTAAAATAAAGCAGAGGAAACAAAACTTCCACTGGTAGGATGATAAGAAATCTGCTGAGTAAGCAGTATGTGACGTAGCATCAATGTGCGTGGTACCACAAGGTAGGACGGATGGATGAGTAGCACAGGTAGCTGTTCTACCTCTTAGAACAGAACTATCTGATAGAGGAGATGTGTTTGAATGTGGAATTTGACCAGGAGTGACGGGGTTGGGATGTGATGTGATCAGTGACTCTTTCTTCACTTCATTATTGTCATTTTTTTGTGCCGCAGCAAAGGGATGAAAGTGCAGGATCAGCGTATGAAGAAGGAGCTCCATCTCAGACTCTGCAGGCCTCAGTCAGCAGGTTAAAGGTCTTGACCCTGAACTAGTATGGCTTCTTGAAGGATAAAACAGTGAAGGACAAAACCAAACAGAACCTTGCAGGCTCTGGGTTGACCAGGATGATCAAAGACCAAGAGTCCATCTGACCTCTGAGCACCAAATGACCCAGAACCAAACAGGGTTCAGAGAGGGTGGTACTGAGGTTCTGGTGGTTGAGCAGCGGAAAGGACTGCATCCTGCATGCTTGGACGGCTGCCTATAAACTGGTGTACAACATGTTGCTGTAGAACCTGGTCTGTGGATGTTGAGACCCAGCTGACAGCTGAAGTGCAGTTTGACTGGAGCCGGTGTTGGACTCTCGTTAGAGCGTCCTGATGGGTTTCATGGCCGGTCAGCGGCTGTGATGATTGGCCTTAATGATATTAAGTTTGCCTCGGGGATATTGAATTTTTCCAGACACGCATGGTTCAGAGTTGGCTGCAGAGCTGATGAAATGATCGTCACATCTGCTGTCTCTAAAGGGCACTGTCAGTTCAATTTACACTGAGGCTGTGCAGCCAGGGCTGCTGCTCTCCTCCCTGCATTAAATATCAGGAGAGGGCAGATTAAATTACCACAAAACTCCATCTGTTCTGGCTCAGATAAAATTAATTATTTCTTCAAATCAAGGACTTATTGGTGTGTTTGTGTCGATGAGTCAGACCTTCAGCTGATGCAGATTCATAGAAACTGGCTCCTTTATCTCTGAAAGTTCATTTGTTCCAGCTCTCCAGGACTCTTCCTGGAGAGCTGCTGTGATGTTTTAATGTTAGCAGTATGATGGCGTCTCAGATCATAACCGCCGAGTACCTGCACTCATTAGACCAGGTAGCGCTGCTTCAGTTTATGCAGCTCAGGTCAGAATCACATCTCAGGCTAATTGGCTTCTAGTGACGCTGGAGAACCTGACATGAAATGAAACTTTTAACATGTGCGCCTGCGACGGACGACTGCCAGCGAAGGACAAAAATAGACTGCTCAGAAAAAAATCGGCACACAGCAATGGATGCTGGGAGATTTATAGAAACGCAGACAAAACAAAAGGCCTAACAAATTGTGGGCAACCAAGATATTTATAAGAACTTATTCAGACGTTCAGTTGTTTTTAGCCACCATCTGATGCCAAAGGCTAATTCCCACATTTGTGGACAAAAAAGAGTATTATTTATTATAAACTGACTTATTTCCACACATTCTAATTAAAACCAGACATTTAAAATTAGAATAAAGTTTCAAATTTAAACTTCTTGTAGGAAAAGTTTGTTTTCCTGTCACACATCCTGGTTAATCGGTTTTTCAGAGGACAGGATTCAAAACGGGTCAGTGACCCACATCGGCTCTCTGACAAACGAGAAGCCGTTCGCTGTAACAGCGCCACCTAGTGACCCAGCAGACTTACTACAGCGTTTTCTGTGGCGCTGCATCCTGATGCATATTTTAGTAATCCCTGAAAACTTATGTTGTTTGTCTCTGTGTGAATCGGGTTCTGCAGGTACAGCCGGTGGAACCGGGTCCAGTCTGTAGAACCGCGACTTGACCATTGTACAGTCTGATCAGTCTGATCTGATGGAATTTGATCCTGGTTAAATAAAGAACCAGAACCAGAGCTCCGGGTCCTTCTGACTGAATCGGGTTTCCAGGCCGCCCTCAGCTTCATCTGGACATTTCCTTTTTCCTCTTCGTCCTTCAGATAGATAGATAGATAGATAGATAGATAGATACTTTATTGATCCCCGGGGGAAATTCAAGGTCCCAGCAGCTTCAGACACAATAAGACATTACTCACAGCAGACAAAGAATAATAGATAAAAATATAGATAAAGACTAGATAACAATAGATAAAAATACTAGAGCAGGTAGATGTGTGCATGTGAACAGTAATAAATATGTGCAAAGGGTTAATGGACTATGCAGAGGAGTCCTCCTCTCTCCTGCCCTTCAGTGAAGCATTGTATAGTTCTATGGCCTTCGGTACAAATGACTTCCTCAGTCTGTCTGTTGAGCATGTCAGGGAGCGTAGTCTCTGGCTGATCAGGCTCTTCTGCTGCATGATGGGACTGTGGAGAGGATGGCAGTCGTTGTCCATGATGTTGAGTAGCCTGTTCAGGGTCCTTTTGTCTGATACTGACGAGATGCAATCCAGTTTCGTCTCCACAACAGAGCCAGCTTTCCGTATTAGCCTATCTAGTCGTCCAGCGTCCCTCTTCTTAATGCTTCCTCCCCAGCATGCCACAGCATAGAAGAGGACGCTGGCAACGACAGACTGGTAGAACATCCAAAGGAGCTTGCTGCAGACATTGAAGGACCTTAGCCTCCTCAGGAAGTACAGCCTGCTCTGTCCCTTCTTGTAGATAGCATTGGTGTTGGCTGACCAGTCCAGTTTATCGTCCAGGTGAACTCCCAGGTACTTATATGTGTTCACCACCTCCACCTTGACTCCGTCGATGGTGACTGGCAGCAGGGCAGACTTGGATCTCCTGAAGTCCACCACCATCTCCCTGGTCTTGGTTGTGTTGAGTCGCAGGTGGTTGAGTTTGCACCACTTCACAAAGTTCTCCACCAGGTTCCTGTATTCCTCCTCCTTCCCATCCCTGATACACCCCACAATCGCGGTGTCATCCGAGAACTTCTGCATGTGGCATGACTCCGTGTTGTAGCAGAAGTCTGACATGTACAGGGTGAACAGGACTGGAGAGAGCACTGTTCCCTGTGGCGCTCCGGTGCTGCTGATGACTGTGTCAGAGAGGCAGTCTTTCAGTCTGACGAACTGTGGCCGCTCTGTCAGGTAGTC
>CAEFZY010051815.1:0-15611 GCA_903066815.1 Brachyrhaphis roseni
GGTGAGAATATTCAATATACCTTTTAATATAATAGAATGAACTGTATGAAACACTAAAATAATAATTTTCCTCAACATCAAGTAAATGTAATTGACTGAATGTAACGGATTTACAACCCAACTCTTTCCTTTGGATTGAACCTTGCAAACACAACAAAATATTTGCATTTTGGTATTATTGGTGTTGTGTAAAAACAAAATACAAACATATATATATATATATGTTTTTTTATCTAGTTATTTCAACTTTAAGCTTGCAATACATGCAACAGCAACACAAAAAACCTTCTTCCTTAGTTTCATTTTTCTCCAGCCGGCCCTTATAATCCCTCACACAGAGGGGACCAAGGTGCTCAGGGAGATCTCAGTTTCTAGCTACGCCCCTGTTGCAGCTTTCCCTGCTTCCGGGAACTATTGCGTAACACCAAGCGTCTCCGCTTTCTCCAAAGGAGAGGCGAGGTGTAATTTATTTAGGCAAACTTTGGGCTTCCCGAACAGATAGTACAGCATCTCTGAACGACTCCAAACAACCTCCCTCTCTTCCTCGCTCCTCCTCCTTCTCCTCCTCTCTCCCTTCTGTCTACACTGTACACACACGCACAAACACACGCGTGCGCGCCCCCCAGCCCCCCCCCTCTCTCTTCCTCCTCCTCCTCCACGCACCCACGCGCGCGCGCGCACGCCTGGACGCTGCAGCGTTTTTAAGAGAGTGTTTCCAACCTTGGGTAGGAGGGAGGGAGGAGGCAGGAGGAAGGAGATAATGTCCAAATCCTGACCGTGTGCATTATTTTTTTTATATATATATATATATATAAATATATATTACCAAAAAAAAAAAAAACACACCTCAACAGCAGGCTGATAAATAACCAATCGAATGGATCGGCGGTCCGGTTGCGAGCGCTAGAGCCCCGCCAGCGTGTGATTGCAGACATGGGTCGCAGCGGTACGGCACCTTTCGCTCAGCTCCTTGGGGAGTGTTTTCACTGTCAGTCCTTCAGCGCTGGAAATGGCGTTGTGATGCTGAGCGCGGAAGACGCAGCGGAGGCGGATGCCAAGGAGGAATAGAGAAATATATGATCACCTGCGCTTTTCTTTGGGTTGGATTTTTAGTAGCGGTGGACAGTACCATGGTGAATTACCAGAAATACATTACTGTTATGCAGCTGGCTCTGGGGGTGACCGCTGTCAACAAAGAACATTGTCTTCCACCCAGGAAGCGAATGTGGTGAGTATGATGGATCTTGGTGCGGATCAGGATGGTGATGATGATGATGATGTGATGCAGGTTTGGTTGGAGGGTAGGTGGAGTTGGCGGTGTTGTTCGCCTTCTTTACGTCTCGTCAAAATACGGTGAGCCGAAACAAAAAGAAAAATGTAGCCGGCTCATTCTGTGGAATGACATAATACTCCTATCCGGCACTGCAGCCAGCCTGCTGCACCGTGTTGCAACCATCACACCTACGCTGTGTGCTTGTGCATGAGTGCTCTCCGTCAGTTTATAAAGTTGGATGTAGTGGGGCTGAAGCCATGTACTCATTCACTGTTTTGTCACCTCATAACTTCATGTGTCCAGCCCTGTTCCTGCTTCACCCCCTCCCCCTCCTCTGTGACTGATTAATAAAAACTAAAGCATGAAACATCATCTTCTCATTTCTGTGTCTGTAATAAACATCACTCTGCCTCCAGCATGTGTTTGTGTCCTGTCTGTCCACCACACCAGTGTCCTCATTACTCCACTTTTAATGCAGTCTCCACCTTTCACTTTGCTCCTGTGGCCTTGTCTGTTTGTTTACTTGGAGGCAGCTTTCCCCTCTTACTCCTCTTCTTCACTGTAAAGCGGATTGCCGCGACGTGTGTGACACTGGATCCCTAATTATAGCTGGATTACTATCTTGTTTGAAAGCAAAGACGGTTAATTAGGACTCAGCGGCGCCCTGATAGTGATTTACACAAAGATCCCACAGACATGGCTTCATTGTATGAGTAGCTTTACAGTTATCATCACGTCTAGAACCCAAACCCAACAGTGACATAGTACCTGGACTAGCTTTACTGGAAATTTTAGCATCAGCTTTACACAAGATAAATGTGAGCTAATTAATAATCATGTTAATTTTGTCCTCAAAGGCTGTTTGTGCCAGAATGTATTGATGAAAACCATTAATAAACTGTTCAAATATTAATAAATAGATATTGATAAGAGCTTAAAGTTAAATAAGTCCAATTAAAATCACTGATTTTGCGGTGCTAATATTTGCAAGAAAAATTGTAATATTTCTGTTTATGTATGACGTTAAATGTGACTTTTTGTCACTCTGTATTGATCACAGACTACATCTTAACATCAAGTAAGGCTGAGGAAGAAGTGTTGCAAAAGTAAAAAATACTGCCACCTGCAGGTGGAAGTTTGCATCATTTAAGCCCCTTGTTTTTGACTAATTTTGCATACAATTTTCAATAAACTCACAGTTATGCATTAGCATGAAAACCTGCAGGAATCTGTTGATTTTGCATGAATTTGTGCAAAACAAATGGAGGGACTGAAGGATGTAATTTGGTGATTTGAATCTAGAGGGCCACATAAAAAGTTGTAGCGGACAGAGTTTGGCCCCCAGGCCTTGAGTTTGATACATGATGTAGAGCTAAAAAGCACAAGCAGACAAAAAGATGGGAACTCCCAGTAAAAACTAAACCAAATATCAGTATTTAATGTTCCTCTAACGCTTTAAAAAGTAGCTCAGGATTTTTGAAGTGCGGTTCTGTTATCAGTTTGTGAGTGTCTCGTTGCCTTCATTGAGTTTAAATCCACAACAAGTCGTCCAGGAAGCAGAAACTGATCTGGATCTCTGAAACATCGTAGCAGGTTTTCACCATTGTTTCCAGCGGTCGGTTATTTAACAAAAAAAACTAATAAATATTTAAACTTGAGTCATTGACACAATAGGATGCTTCATCAGCAATCAGAACATTGTCCATTAAGAGTAGCAGTTTGATTAAAAGTAAGGCAGTGAACAAAAAAAAAACAATAAATTAGCTTTCACTTACATTTCTATAATATTTTTGTTTTTGTATTTTTGGTTTTATGTCAGAGTAACAGATAGGATAGGAAATATTTTGCATGCTCAGTTCATGTTTCACATAGGAAGATAATTGTTGGCGGACTGCCTCCATCCCTTAGTTCCCTTGTAACTCATCTCTGTTCTCTGTAATTCTCTTTATGTTACCATCTAACACATCATCATGACGATTTAAAGGGTCATAAAGTAAATTTTGCATCTTTTGATCTTGGCACATGTTAGAGAATCTCCTCTCTGGAAAATCATCGGTGGTGCATCACTTCCTACTTCCATTTCCTGTAAAAATAATAGCTTGTTAATTTGCACAACTGTTTTATAGTTGTGCAATAAACTATGCACAACTATAATGCTCCTCTGTTTTGGACCCATTGGGCCTAAACAGTTACGTAACAATTACTCAATCTTTGTAGTTAAGTACTTTCGCAAGTTATGAAACAAATAGTAACTGAAATGCTTAAATCTCACATTAAGGTGTTGCACTTTTAGCTTGTATCACAGTTTTCATCAGGGATCTACAAACAGTAGCTGCAGAGCAACAAGCAGCTTTGGCTTTGTGGATTACTTGATAACATTACCCTGATTTTTTTTTTTTGTTTGTTTTCATTTTTCATTATTTTGTTTGGTGCCCCCATGAAATCACACTGACTCCGTCCTGGTCATTTTGGTCTAGAATTGCCACTGAACATACGATCACTGATCTTCTGTTGACTGTAGCTGAATAAAACACCAAAACAATTCTCTGTAATGTTCTCCAGTTAAATATTATTTACTGGAGACACATAGATGCATTTAATTTTAGTAGACTGAGTAGATTTTAGACAATAGCTTCAATTCATTGGTTGTACAAAACGTCCTCCTGTAAGGATGAATGCTCAGTACAAAATGTCCCATCTTTTTTACTACCCAAAAAAGTCTTGTGTTGAACAGTAAAAAAAAAAGAATGGCAGTACAAACGGCTAAGAGGAGACATTATCTGACCCAGAAAGAAAATAATAATTTGCTTCTTTGTAAATGCAAAGAAGTCGGTGACAACTTCTCAGAAGGGACCTGTTATGAAAATTCACATTTTGCATGTTTTTATGCTTCCATTTTGGTCACAACTGCTTCTAAAACCACCTGGCGTTTCTTTGGCAATATGATAATGTTTTATTCGTGTCTGGAAAATGAGCCATTTCAAAAACCTCCCGATTGTTAAGTCACAATCAACAGGCACTGCGCCTTTACCTAGCAACCCAAGCAGAGTTCCTGGACGTTTGGTCAGCTGGTTTTACCACTGTATGCGCTGTACAACGGCTGATGGAAAAGACAAGTTGTTGTAGGCTTACCATCCAGAAACCGCTTGTTGCATTCTTGTTGTTTGTGCAGGAGGCTCCACTTCTGCTTTTCAAAGATGTATAGTTTTATAATAGTGCATCTGTTTCAGCCATTTTCAGGTAATGCAAACATTGATTTGGGGGGCGTGGCCAGCAGCACCTTATTTGGATTTAAAGCGACAAGACGTCCTAAAACAGCTCATTCTGAAAGGAGCTCAAAATCAGTAGAACTCAGTAGATTACGAATAACCCAGAGAGTTTTTCTAACCTGTTAAAGAAAAAATCAATAGGTCACCTTTAAAGACACTTAAATGCCGTTAAAATGAGCATATAAGATGTTTTGAGATTAGAGTGATGCAGGAGAGTATAGATCTGCACTGGTTCAGCTGTTTATCTGTTAGCTTCAGCTTCTTGGACCAACTAATCTGGATTCATACGATATGAAATGAAGAGAGGTCTCTACAGCGGTTAACATATCAGCCGTTTGCTCTCATTACAGATCAAACTCAACAATTTTACAGCTGGATTTGCCAAATTGATAGATAACCAAGCTAACCCCAGAAGCACCGCAACCTTATAATGTGTTTTTTCAACATTTAATGCAAAAAGTAGTGAGACGTAATCTTTGAGAAGTTTCAAATACAATGTTTATTTTATTGTCTGTATAACTAAGTTTTAAACATTCAGCTTTCTTTTTGAATTTATATGAAATTTTTCCACTCTGTATATTTAAATTTTTCAGTCTCAGTAAAAATAGAACCGACAATTAAGCTTCATTCTTCAACCAAACATCCATTTTATTTTTAAACTATGAAAGACGTATACATAAAAAAAAACTAGAAATGTGTGAATAAATTAAGATTTCTAGTTTTTTTCTATGTTTAGTGTAATTATGTTTTATAAAATCTGATCACCATCTCCTTTAAAAAACTCAACGCTGTGATGGAACTGAAGTCAAAATGTTGCTGTGACCTCAGCAAGGGGTCAGAGGCTTATCACACGCAGCTTACTAGCTATCAATCTCCTTGGCTGGTCATATTCTTTAGTCGTCGTCTTATTAGCCTAATTGCCCTTCGAGAAGAAGATGAGGGGTTTCACAGAAACTGGGGGCTCCTTTCATGTGTCAGCTCTTATTGTTGTTTTCAGCCTTCCATCTCCATAATCAAGCTTATTGTCAAAGAGGCTGTTTTGTTTCATCAGCAATGTGTTAATACAAAAGGGCCAAGCTTGTTAAGTAGAAAACTTTTAATAGGTTGAGTGAAGAGCTGTGACCCTGGTCAGAGGTATTTGAGGATACATTTTGCATGAGGCTTTAGAAAACCAGATCTTTAACTGGTGTTTTGTTTCATACTGTGTGTGGAGAAATGCGTTACACATTTGTTAAAGGGGGATTATTCAAAATTCACATTTTGCGTGTTTTTGTACATCTCTACTGCTTCTAAGTGCTTAAAAAACAACCAACCATTTTAAAGCAATAAGTTAATGTTTTCTGCCGTCTGGAAGAGAAGCAGCTTCAAAAATCTTCCAAATTAGCAACCCTGCCGGTTACCTAGCAACCAGGTTGCTAGGTGACGGCCAGAGTTCGGCCCATCACCTAGCAATCCAACCTAGCACATTTGGTCAGCTCAGTTTACCACTGCATGTGCTCTACATCCATTTGCAGCCATTTTCACGCCGCAGCCAGCAGGAGCTTATTCTTATTTAGATTTAAAGTGATAAGACTCTCTCAAAGGAGCTCAAAATGGGCAAAACTAAGTAGAATCTCATTATGTAAGAATGATTTTGTGCAAAAATGTAAAAAAAGAAAAAAAAACAAAACACGTTCTTTACTGCCCATAGACCAATCCTAACCTGTTCAAGGTTTCATATGGTGTGTCTAGTTGTTTCAGTCTGGTTTAAGGTAAATAGAGATGCTTTATATTTCACCCCTTCAAAATTTTATACTTTCCTTTTTTTTTCAGTCCGCCACAGGACATTTTGCACCGATAGCTGTTTCTTTTCTCCATTAGGGAACATTTTGTTCCCCAATGTTCTCCATTTTACCTGCTTTGATAAGCAATAATTTAAAATAATTTTCTATAATCTAGAAAATTATCAACTGGTTGGGGGTTACTTGTGGTTATGTGGGTTCAATCGGGGAGCTTACTTTCTTATTTCACATGTCAACTGGCAATCAATGGAACTAATGAACAATAAAATCTACATATATCGGGGGGTACACATTTTTTGCTGACATTTTTTCCCCCTAAATTTATGAAAAAATGTAATTAAGAGTAAGAAATGAAAGTAGGAAGGGGTAAAAATGGCAATGTGTGATCAGAAATGGTTGAAAGGTTGAATTCACCCAGAATTAATTGTGACAAACTATAACTGACAAACTGTTGCTAAATATTGCAAATTTAACATTTTTTCTTCGATTCATCACAATGACGTTTATCAGAACAGGCAGTTCTAATCACTCGGCCAGAGTAAGATCCAAACTTTTTAACCAAAAATCAGCTTTTTCTGTCATATCCAGAGTGAGAGAGCAGCTGAAACATTATTGCTCTTAACTCTCCAGTCCTCACACGGTGCAAGTAAATTTGGCAAAAACCCAGAGGGAGTGCGATGACATGAATGTGCTGTGATGTTGACTTGTACACCGAGGTCATGTGTGATTGGTGTGGCTATCCAGAGGTCGGCTTGTAGAGAGGCCCTGTAACTGTGGCACAGCCTAGGGGCAAATAAACGGTTGACTGATCGTCTAAAAACTGGCGTCTGCATCAAACGCAGCATAAACTCACACTTTAACAGTTTATAGAGAACAAAACTGATAAAAACATCTAAATATCTGAAGGAATCCTCCTTTATCTTCCCTCTGCAAGAAATTAAAAACTAGCATTTTACAGTTTTTCCCCAGAAGGATCCTGAATGGTTTTTGTGGTGCAGTAAAACCAAAAGATATCAGTCGGGGGTGTCCAAAATGTGGCGCAGGGGCCATTTGTTATTCTTGGATTAATTTTGTGTGGCCCCTGACCGCAGTTCAACAATGGCACAAATTTGGCCATCTGAGACTTTTTGTAATTTTTTTTAGGATGCGATTTTCTGTGGCGAGTTTATATCTTCTTGGAAGGAAAATGTTAAGTACAGCATAAATAATTTTTCTTGAGTTAGCCTTTATTTTGTTTTAAGTTTTTACTCTAAAACAGACTTTGGCACACCATCCATTACATTTGGCTAAGCAAAAGAAAGGTTGCAGAAGAAAATATTACTTACTTACAGGCAAATGTAAAATATTATTTTACTTATTACTGTGCCGGAGTTTTTTAATTGGAAAAAACAGGAAAAATTTGACCCCTGAATGCTTTCAGCTTTGGCATTTTGGCCCTCAGTGCAAAATGTTTGGACAATCCACTGATATAGGTCTTTTTGCAGGAAGTTGTTGACACAGATGTGGATGAAGACAATGAGTTAAATACCTGTAAGGTTGATTACCTGATGAGAAACAGGTGAGTCTGATTAAAAACACCTGAAGGGATTGAGTGGAGAATGACAAAATGAATCCCAAAACACAGGAAAAAGTCAGCTAATAACTAGCGTAGCATATCTAAACACTAAAGTAGCCCAGAATACAAAATATAAGAAATGCAAAATTTATCAGGATTACAGAAACTAACCTGCATAAGATAGTGGCAAAGTAATGAATAAATTAAGCATATTTTTGTCACTTCTTTGCATTTTATTGCTTTTTTTGAACAATGACTTGCACAAGTCAGAATTAACTCATTTGGTTTTAGTAAAAAATCTTTTTTTTCATCTCTCATCATCTCCCTTTTGCAGATGAGTAAAGACTCCATGTATGACGTCCTAATTGCATCATTCAGGCATATTTTTGTGCGTATCTAAGACACGAATTGAGTAGAAAGACAGAGCTTCCTCCTTTTTCGGATGCTATTTATTCATTTTTAATTGACTGCAGTGATAACTCTGCTTCGTGTCTGGTCAAACGGTCCCTTCAGCTTCTCACGCTGCCCCCTTCACAGTGTGCGGCGTTGAGATTACGCACTGCTCTACCTGAACACTTGCACCTTTCACCCACCGGGTTTTATATGTGTGCCGTGTGCGGCACTCATTAGAGGCAGAGCGGCTCTGCTTGCCTTTGATAAAGGCAGAGTAGCTGCAGCAGCTCTCTAAATTAGGCGTGCTCCTTCCAAACAGATGTTCCTCTCGCCTGCAGTCTTAAAAAGCCATTCCCCTTTCTTTTTTTTCTTTGCACACAGCCCGAGAGTTGGTTTAACCTAATTTAATGAACTTTACACTCTGTTGCAAGCCTGCGAGGGGATTACAACAAGTCTATTTTGCTTTTGTTATGTTTCTCAGATGCACTTTTCCTCCTAAATAATTATTGTGCTGCCCTTCTGCTTTATTTCTCTTTACGTGTTTTAGTGTTTATGCTGCAGAAAAGCCCTCCGGATTGCTCCCCCCTGTTAAATGTGATACTAGCAGCGGCCAAGTTGGGAGGATTGAAGCATAACATTACGTATTGAGCTGCTGATTAAGCAGCAGCCATAATTGCTTGAGCTAATCTTAGCTGATAGCTCCTCTAAGACAGCCTGAGGGACAGCATAAAGTCCTGCAACTGATCAATGTGTTCCCCGCCCTCCCTTTGTGTTAGCACCGGGCTTCTGCTCAGCCTTATCGGTGAGCAACCTTATTAAACTCTGTTGTGGTAATCTGGCCATCAGGTTTCTGCATTGATCTCATTTCATTAGCTTCTCAGGTGGTTTTCCTTTGTTCACATGTAACCGCTCTTTGTTCGTCTCACGTCCTGCAGGTTGATTTCACAGCAGACCCACTCTAACAAGAGAAAATCAAGTTGGTGGTTAACATCAGTTCAGCAGCTTCTGCCTTCATGCATTAAATAAAATACCATAAATAACCCTAAGCAAACTACAGAGCAATGGTTGCCAATGAGCATTTAACAGTTGTGCTTAAAATGCACTACATTAATCAATCAATCAAGTTTATTTGTGTAGCATATTTCAGCAGTAAAGTGCTTTACATCATAAAAATACAAACAAATAAAATACACCATACAGTCAACAATTTAAAAAACCAGTAACAAGCATTACCTTTTGATGAGCGCCATCACCAAAATTATTAATATATCAAATATGTTGGTCAATGTTTAATTTATTATGGTTCAAAGGCAACTCTTAGGCAATAACAGTTAAAAAAAAAAAGAAGCAAAATTACATATTAAACCCTTTGTGTAATTAAATGTGTCTAAAATATACATATAATGTAAAAAAAACCCAGAGTACAGTTACACAACAGAAAGAAAAATCAACACCCTCAATATCTGTAATTATTCTTTATTTGTTTTTATTATTATAACATTTTAATATTTGTCTTTGAGTTAACATCTGTATGTATGTTCATGTTATTTGTTTTAAATAAAGTAAAAAGAAGGGAACAAACTGTCAGTTACTGGTTGCTACGGTAACCACCAACTGCCAACAGCAGCCCAACAGAACATCAGGAGAAAACGACTTTTCGACAGAACAAAATGAATTTGGAGAACAAATAAACCAATTTTGACAAACTTCACAGCTGTAATATTGTTAAAATAAAACCCGGTTACGAGTACACAGTGCTAAAAGGAGAGGAGGAAAAACAGAGTCTTGTTTTTGGTATGAGACCACCCATGGAGCGATCAAGGTGCTCAGAAAAACCAAGCAGCAGATTAAAGGCTGAGGCTGCGTGTCGGGCTGTCGCAGACAAGACTAATTTATTCCCAGCATTAACACTGGTCTGACATGAGCTTAAAAGTGTGCAGACCTGGAAGCTGTTCAGTCAGTTTCATGAAAGCAGTATTTTTAACATATATGGAAATATTCTTCTGCTTTCTTTGTGAATGTCAAGAGATAAGAATAAAGAGAGTGAAAGCAAAGACTTGCAAAAGACACAAATCATCTCTGTTAAACCAAACAGAACAGGAAATAATTAAACTAGTACATGTTTTCTTTTTTTTAGACACAGTCCAGCCATACTCCTGTATTTACGTCAGTGTGTTTGAATGGGTTTTGTGGTTCTGCTCAGGGCAGGGAAGGCAGCAAACATGTGGGAGAAGATATAGATGGTATCAGTTACTCAAGTAAATGTAATTAAGTAAATGTAACTAATTACTACCCAAGTCTGATAATAGTGAAATATGGTGCTGGAAAAACTCACCTTAAAGTAGATTTTGATCTCGACATTGTATGCAAAGACTAAAGCAATGACATGAGGAGTATTAGCTTCCACACAAATACATTTAATTTTAAATTATGTGACAAAAGCGTTTCCAATAGGATTTTACAATTTTTGTAAGAAATGAGAAACTGCTACTATGATGAGTTGGAGATTGAACTAACAGCTTGATTCTAATCAGAAAAAGGAACCATTTTTAGTTTACGAACATCTGTTTCTTGTTAAATGGGTTGCTGGTAGAGTTCATTGTGTTCATTTGGTGCTGTAGTTGACTCTTATCCACCCAAATAATAAATTAGCATTACCTAGGCTGATAGATATCCTTTTATATGCTGAGCAGCAGCCGGCAGAGCACCAGAGGTCTGAACATATGAAACATTATGGGACGAAAAGATGAACAGCGATGGGGGAGAAAGAGAAACGCACCCTCCACTTTTCTATCTGCATTAATTCAATAGTTCCCTGAGGCAGATAGAGGTGCTTACTGGCTAGAAATGCAGAGTAAAAGCCTTCAACAATACGTTCGGTCAATTACAGCTGACCTCAGATGGTTCTCATAAACAATTCAGCAAACATGACTAATGAGAAAATCTGCTTGGACTGTATTACAAAGCTGCTGCAGTCCTGCGCATTCACAGACTGGTTTCTTGGATGTTGATTCTGAGGTGGATTTCAGCCAAAACACCTCGGGCCACAAAAGGCACAACACATCATGGTGCCAGCAACGCCGCCGACTCAGATATAATGTGTGCACTGAATTATTTCATCCTTGCTAACAAATCTGCAGGTATGATGCGCCTCGCTGGAGATTTGTGACACTGAAATGAAATAGAAATATGACTTTTTCACTTAAATTATTTACAGGCTCTGTTAGGCTTTCTTGGATGAAATGCATTTGCTTCCAGATTGTGTCATTTGGAGGCCATTATGGTGGGAAAGGACAGAAGTTTGGGACAAAGACTGTTTGAGAAAGAAAATTTAACATAACTGAATGGAAATCTGTGGAATTTTATGGCTGAAACGATTATTGAAATAATCTTCAACTAATTTAGTAATTGATTAATTGTTGACTAGAGTATACAGACTCAAAAAAAACATTCAGAGCAGCAATTAAGCAGAAGTTGTACAAAACTATATACATTTGGCATTGAAGATTAAAAAAACAACATTTGTCTGTAAAAATTTTCTACTCAGAACTCCTGAAGTGAGATATTTTTAGCTGGTTCAAATTCTGTAAACCAAATTTCCTATCAAGCACCTTTTCCAGTCCAATTATTAATCCATTAATCCAAAAAATAATCAACAGATCAGCCCTACACTGTATTGATCTTAACTCAATAGAAAATGACTGAGCTTGTCGCCCTTTTCTACAAATTATCAAGTGTTTCTTTTCTTCTATAAAAAAGGAATTAAAGCATTTGTTTACTTGAATATTTAATGGATTTCTGATATTGTATGAAAAAGGTTTAAGCAAACATATGCAGAATTGGTTGATTCTTTTATTCGATTAATCGATTCATCTATAACAAAAATAATATTTAGTTGAAGGCCTTACATATTTCTGTATCTAAATAAATATGTTTTTTCAAGAAGTGTTGCAGAGCTACTATTAGCCGTAGATCCAATTAAAATGTATTTCTCTTCAATTTAAATTTTCAAACAATAAAGGAACATTTTAAAAATAGAGATTATACAGATTTATGTATGCCACTGGGTTAATGGAATCCAATCAAAAGTATAAATAAACTTTTGGGAGTCAACTTAGAGTTCTGACTTTCCAACTTCCAGCAAATGAAAGAAAACCTGAGCATTACAAAAGAAAAAACTGCATGCTTTGACTTTGCCAGTTTCCATTTTTGTCTATGTATGCTGGGTTATTCAAAGGCATAAATGTCTTTTAGAGCAACAGTTAGGATAATAAAATATATTTCACTTTGCACAAACACAAGGCAAAGGCGTAAAAGAGGCAATATAACATTGATTAAAACCACTAATGTAATGTTTTGTGGTTGTACAGCTATTGTTGTTTTACTGGGGCCCACTATAAACTGAGTTTAAAGATACTGATTGTTTATTATTAATCCATAAAACCGAGTTGATTTTAAAATAATCCAAACTATCTCTTTAATCTGCAGTCAGCAGACGGTTAGCTAAGCGCTGTACAAATATGGTGCTTTACAAAACTATTAATGCACTTGAACTTTTTCATATAACTTCAAACTACAACCACAAATCTAAATGTATTTAATTGGGATTTTAGTTTGTTGACCAGCACAAAATGTACACACCCCAAATGATGTATAATAAATTTGTATTGAGCCCACTTGAGGCAATAAATGTAGAAACTACTTTTTGCTGCAACTGCTGCTGTAAATCTATTGTGGGATATCTAAATTTGCACATCTAGAGATTGAAATGTCTGCTCACTTTTACAAAACAGATCAATCTCAGTGAGTTTATATGGTCAGTAACTGTGGACATCAAGTTTAAAGTCTTGTTACAGATTTTCAATTATATCTGGACATTGACTGGGCCATTTTCACAACAAAATATGCTTTTATCTACACCAGTTTATTGCAGCTCTGCCAGTATGTTCAGGGATGAAATGTGAATCACCACCACAGTCCAAGTTATTGTTCAGCCTTTTAGCAGGATTTCTTACAGGATTCCCCTCTTTTTCAGTTCATCCATCTTCCCATCCACTCTGACCAGCTTCTCTGTTCCTGCCACACCATTCAGGAACCCCAGTTTCACTGTGGGGATGATGTGTGTTCAAGGTGATTTGCAGTGGAATTTTTTCACCACATAAAAATATGTTCCTTGCATTTTCTGTTAAGGTTTAATTAGCTCTAGTGGTCTTTATTTGATAGCGAATTGACAGGAAAGTGGGTGATGAGATAAAGGGGAAGACATGCGGCAAAGGTCACCAGGCTGGGAATTGGAACCTGTGACGGCCGCATGGAGAACTAAGGCCTCCATATGAAGGTTGTGCTTAACCCCTGCGCCACCACGCCACCCCCAATTCCTTACATTTTCTGAACAAAATCATTCTTAGATAATGAGATTTTTGCCTATTTTGAGATATTTTAGCTCACTTCAAATCCCCGCCCCCTAACTCAATGTTTACACTCTGGCTGCTAACAGATGCACAATTATACAACCGTACATCTTTGAAATTCACACAAATGCAATAAGTTAACAACAAAACACTTGTCTTTTCCAGCAGCCATTATACAGCAGCTGACCAAACATGCTGGAGTTCCGGTAGCTAGGTGACAGACTGGGCTCTGCTGGGGTTGCTACGGAAACAGTGCCCCTGAAATGTAACTCAACAACAAGCAGATTTTTGAAACAAGTCACTTTCCAGACACCAAAAAACATTAACTTACTCCCAAAAGAACAACTGAGTAGTTTTTGGGCTGGTTTTAAAGGCACTAGAGACGCAAATGGAAGAATAAAAATGTGCATAATAGATCAGAATTCGGACTTTAAAGTCTGAATTTTTTTTTTTTTTTTGGTGGCCCTAAATTTTCTTCCGTATTTACTTGAGTAAAACTTCTGTGTTTTCTACCCACTGAATGAAAAACAAACATGTTTTAACCAAAATTTCACCAGACTACATACATTTTTTTTTAAAGTTTCAGAAGGTTCTTTTGTCTGATTTTATTTTTTGCTACTTATATGAATTATTGTTATTTTCATCCTGAAAATACCAAAATTTCTACTTAACTTTATATTTTGGTCCATCTAATTGTGTCATTTTTAAATATTATATGATTTATATTTTGATAAGTTAATCGCTACTTGAGCAGACTTTTTACTTTTTACTCTTATTTGAGGAATTTCTTTTTACTTTTACTTGAGTACAATTTTTGTCTACACTGCCCACCTCTGACTGCTAAATGATTAATGATTAATGTTTAAAGTGTAAGGTGTCTGCCAACCTTTATTTTAATTACACAGGTCAGTAAGTCACTGAGCCATTAATAATATGCATTACACTGAAACAATCCAAGCAAATCGAGTTAAGATAAATTACCTTCCTGCTCAAATTAAATGTTTAAACACAATATGCAAAACAAGTTACAAAAAATCTCTAAAAAAATGTTCTCAATAAGTTTTCTGGCATTCAGAAAAAATAAATAAATTTGGCAATTCTAACAAACCTATACCAAGAAAAGTTTAGTCTGATTTAACTTCAGACAGTGAGAAAAAAAATGTGTCTGTATCTCTTGTCCATATGTCTTCAAACATATGGACAATAGATACATATGTATTTACTTATGTTATAGTATTTAAAGTAACAACAACGTTTAAAAAAAACCTTACATTTTTTTTCTGTTATTTTTAGATGTGTCATTGTTTCACAATGGAGCTGTCTAGCTTAGCTGTACTTTTAATGTAAAAAGTGTTTTATTGCTCCTGTGCAGAGTAATTCTGCAGTATAAATTCATGCAGACTGGCAAAAAAATATATATGTATGAATATATTTCAGTTTGCTTTAACGATCTGGTCCGTTTTATCAAAAGTAGCAGGCAGACCTATTGCTCTGCATGTCAGTTCCTCAAAGCCTGACTCAGAAGTTGATGGCGGGTCTGTGTATCCCTTGTGGGCTGGGCAGACCTTGGGATCTCCCAGAATGTTCTGGAAACTTTCACCAGGGACAGGAATGTCCATGTTTCCTCCTGGACCTGTTAGCTTAGCCAGTGTTTCCCAGTCCTGGTTCTCAGGCATAGAGTCCTGCGTAGTTAAGCTGTTTTGCTGCTTGAGCATTCCTGACTTCAGTTGATAGACGGTTAATATTGAACTACAATCATTTGAATCAGATGTGTTGAAGCTGGGAAACATGTAAAACATGGAGGAAAAGCACTGGAAAACATTAACCCAATCAACATTAAATAAGTGGAAGAGGATGGATGGATGGATGGATGGATGGATGGATGGATGGATGGATGGATGGATGGATGGATGGATGGATGGATGGATG
>CAEFZY010051818.1:0-18172 GCA_903066815.1 Brachyrhaphis roseni
ATCTCCAGAGCCTTAATGACCTAATTATTCTATTCAGGTGGTGCAGCAGAGGCACATCTAAAAGTTGCAGGACACTGGCCCTTGAGGACTGGAGTTTAACACCTGTGCTTTAGGAGTTTAGAGAAGACAGGAGGAATTGCAACATTTATTACTCTGTCCATGGTGCTGAAACATGGAGAGCCGTTCCATCTTGCTCCACAGAGTCTCTCTCCGTGGTGCTGGAATGAGTCAAACCGGAACATTATTTCAACCAGTAAGGTTCATTGGGTCTACTTTTTGAACATTTGAACATATTTAAGTTGATAATCACTGAACAGATTCTGAACTTTGTTAGTTTTTAACTGATTTAGGTTACTTTTCAAGAAATGTAAATCTTATTTCTTGGTTTAGACACCAACAAATACTTTAATTCTACTTTTTGGATAACATAAAAAGTTTAACTGCACTTACATAAAATGCTTAATGAGAAGCAATGTCATAAATTTGTCCAACAAAAGTGAAAAGTTATGCCTTTTCCGCATCACCATGAATCTATAAATACAGTAAGAACAGCACTCTTAGACTTTAATATTTTATTCTAAAAGGTCCTATGAAAGTTAACACTATGTCCATCGTGGAATTGTAGTCATCTGATTCTGAAGAACAACTAATTCCTCTATTTTGTATTTGTTAAATCTTTTCACTTATTCCACAATCCTGTATTGAGGAAAACTGTTCCAGGAAGAGATATAAAACATATTTATTCGAGTTACGATAATTCAAAATTAATTTTTTTTTTTTTTTTAGTGTAGCACCTTGTGCAGTTTTATTCCTGACATGTGGGTGTGTAATTGGGACGGTTTCACTCAGGTCGATGCTGGATGGACGCCTTGGAGCTGGCTCTGAAGTGCTCCAGCCTGCTGAAGAGGACCATGATCCGGGAGGGGAAGGAGGACATGAGCACAGTGTCCGCCGGTGGAGAGCACTCTATTAACTTCTACAGCCTCCTCAGAGCCCACAACATGCACGGCTTCCAGTGAGCAGCACCAGTTAGCGCACACGACCTACACTACTGGACAGAGAGACGCATATAGAGTTGACTTTACAACAAATATCAGTTTTAGTCTGCACTTATGTACTGGCAAAATAGTTTGAAAACCATTTATCCCTGACAGGTAGTTATGAAAGAATTCAAGGGTTCCACTTATTGATTATTGACTTGGCGAATCTGTTTCCTTTCACACCCGTACCGTCTCGTCTCAGGTTCAACGACGGCGACCACCTAAAAGACCCGGACCTGTACTCGGACAAGTCGGACCGGGAGGGCGAACAGGACCACGAGGAGTCGGACCCTGAGGGCCTGGAGAAGAGCGAGGAGAGCGACAGCGACACATCAGAGCGCCAGGACGACTCGTACATCGACCTGGACCCCAATGAACATCTGCGGGAAACCCCGTATATGGAGCAGTCGCATGAAGAGCTGGGGGAGGTACGGCTTTACATTAAACTTTCATTATGTCCCAAAGGATTTCAACCATTTTCATCTCAATCATGTTAGTCTGTGATCATAGTATCTGCAATTCGCTCTGTCTTAGAGACTTCGGTTAGTCGGTTTTGGTTGTGGATGTTTTAGCTAACATCATCGACTTGCTCCGTTTCAGGCCGGCGAGGCTGCACAGACAGAGACCGTGTCCGAGGAGAATAAGTCTCTGATCTGGACTCTGCTGAAGCAGGTGCGGCCAGGCATGGATCTGTCCAAGGTCGTCCTGCCCACCTTCATCCTGGAGCCGAGGTCCTTCCTGGACAAGCTGTCCGACTACTACTACCACGCAGACTTCCTGTCTGAGTAAGAACTTCCTGTGTTTTCTGTTCAATAAATGCACTGTCAATGGAGAAGATGCGGTTGTTACGACAACATGGCTCAGGTAGAAGTTGATGTTTCCCGTTCCAGAGCTGCAGTTGAAGAGAATGCCTACAACCGGATGAAGAAGGTGGTGAAATGGTACATCTCTGGATTTTACAAAAAGCCAAAGGTCAATTTGACTCACTTCACGTTGAGTTATGTGTATTTTTTTAATTTAATATATTTATTTTGCTCTTCTGAATCATGTTTTTGCTTTAATCCACAGGGGTTGAAGAAGCCGTACAACCCCATCATTGGAGAGACGTACCGGTGCATGTGGCTCCATCAGAAGACCAACAGCAAGACTTTCTACATCGCAGAACAGGTACCACCACCACCACCAGCAGCAGCAGCAGCAGCAGCTTCCATACAGTGCTGATGAGAGGTTTACATTGCGATGAATATCATCGCAATGAATCAATTAATCGCATGACGAATTAAAATGAGCTGAATAATTACCATTCTGAGGATTTCATATTTTTTGAAGAACAATTTTGTTTTCAGCAATTTCGCTGTAGATATTTGTCTTCCAGTGGCAGTGTGGAGTGTTTTGTACAAAATGAAAGTTTATTGGACCAAAAAATATCACATTCATTGGCTGGTTGAAATGATTCATTTTATATAAATTAGACTTGTCCAGGTTTCAGTCTTCTTCAGCCATTATTTTAGGAAGGCGACTATATCTGAATATCTTTATATCTATGAGTAGGTATGAAGTTGAAAAGAAATGTTGAATTTTCATGACTCCTTTGTAAGATGCACCATTTTGGTTCCTAAAGGAAGAAAGTGTATAGCCAAATCAAAGTTGCCTTGTGGGTTAAAACCTTCTCTTCCCAGGTCTCTCACCATCCGCCAGTGTCAGCGTTGTACGTCAGCAACAGGAAAGACGGGTTCTGCCTCAGCGGCAGCATCCTCGCCAAGTCCAAGTTCTACGGTACAAACAACCTCAGCCGTCTTAATTCTCACCTCATTAACATTCACAGAGCACTGATGAGTTTCCCCTCCCATTCCAGGAAACTCCCTGTCAGCCATTTTAGACGGAGAGGCTCGGCTCACCTTCCTCAACCGAGGGGAGGACTACGTTATGAACATGCCCTACGCTCACTGTAAAGGTCAGAGCGCACACCACTAACCTTTGTTTAACTCCGCATCTAGCTGATCTATATTGACTGGAACATGTTTTTATATAAAAGGAATACTGTACGGAACCATGACCTTGGAGCTGGGAGGTCAGATCACCATTGCGTGTGAGAAAACGGGCTACAGCGCTCAGCTCGAGTTCAAACTGAAGGTACATTTGCAAGACTCGTGGTGGTCATCGTAGACTGGGAGATGGTCAGTGCAAAAGGAGCAGAAATTTTTCTTACTCGATTTCTCTGATTGTCTCGCTCCTCCGTCAAAATTTCCACCTGTCCCAACTCTTTACCCAACCCTATGACCCAACTCCAACCCCACCATTACCAACTGCTTTACCCTGTCATGAACCAGCGGCAGGTAGGTGCAGGACAGGATAGGTGACTTTAGTACAAGCAGTTTATTCCTATCACTCATTTCAAAAACAGTGAGTGTGATCTAAGTGCTTCAGTAGAAGAAAACACATTTTTAAAAAATCTAATTAACTAAAAACAGGGCAGTTCAGCAGGATTTCTTGTCAGATTATGAGTGTCTTTTCAAGCAGTACTGGTAAATATTTAAAGAAATTTGATTTTAAAAAAAAAAAACATAAAATGTTCCTTCAAAGTAACAACAGTAAGTCCATTTCTTCTCTCCGGTTTTACTGTCCTGTGCTTGTCCTCCATTTTGTGTCCTGTCCTCCCTCGTCCTCGATTCCTCTTGCGTCCCCTTCGCCTCTTGTCCCTCGTCTTGCTTGTCTTCTTTAGCCGTTCCTGGGCAGCAGCGATTGTGTCAATCAGATCTCTGGGAAGATCAAGCTGGGAAAGGAGGTCCTGGCTACTCTAGAGGGACACTGGGTATGACTCCACATTTGTTCTAAATAACACCAAGAATGTTTTTTCTTGCTTGTAATATTTGTTTTGTTTTAGTAGCTTGAATGTATTTATTTAGATTTCTGTTGTTTTGTAAGGCTGTAGTCAAAGATTTGAGAGGAAATGGTGAACAAATCATATAAAGTGTTTCAGTTATTCTGTCACTATAAAATCCTGGTTTTAAGTAGCTATTTGGAATGGAAAGTAGCTTCACGAGCTAACTTTGTCAGTATTTCGCTAATGTTGAAAAGAAATGCATTAAATAAGACACAATTAAAATCCCACGTGAATAAGTTTGTTCACAGGATAAGTTATTAAAAAACATCTTTCCTAACAGTTTTTGTCGTCTTGTTTGTCATTTCTGCCAGCAGTAACATCCGGTTCAGTCAAATAACTCGTGTGATGTGAAAAAAGAGTTACCAAAAAACTTTTATTTTCTACATTGGTGTATTAAGCAAAATGATTTTTGTAATTCCAATATGAACAATTATATGGTTAATGGAAACGCAGCTAATGATTGTGTTTGACTTTCCTCTCACAGGACAGCGAGATCTTCATCAACGACAAGAAAACGGGGACGATGGATACTTTCTGGGACCCGACGCCGGAGCTGAGGCAGAACAGGCTGACGCGCTACACCGTCCCACCTGAAGAGCAGGGGGACTTCGAGTCAGAAAGGTGCACTTTGATTCATTTAATGAACATAAATAAGAATTCATCCTCCTTTGACCTCAGATAATCCTAATCCCTTCCGCTTTAGAGTTCTGCTTTTTAACATTTCCAGACTATTTGAATGAAAGGACAAACGTGAGGAATATACTAACAGGTTTTAATGTTTTTATGACCATCCAGACTGTGGCAGCACGTGACTCGAGCGATCAACAACAAGGACCAGACGGAGGCCACCAACGAGAAGTTCATCCTGGAGGAAGCTCAGAGGAAGGCGGCCAGGGAGCGCAAAGCCAAATGCGAGGAGTGGATCCCCGCCCTGTTCGAGCAGGATCCCGTCACCGGAGAGTGGCATTACAGATATGCCGAGTGAGTGGTCCTCTCTGGCCCCGCCCACCAGCCAGTGCTCATAGGTTCACCTCCGCAAGGGCAAAAAAAAAAATGTCTCCAAACTTCGACTTTTAGCATCTAAGTGTTTTACAGTTATGAGGCATTTTGATTGTAGCTATAAAAAATAGTTACTTAAAAAAAGACATCAAACCTTAATGGACTTCTCTTTAAAATTATTCCCATTTGCTTCTTTGTTTTTTTCTTAGCAAAGTGTAAGGGTGCCACCTTCTGGTGGCTATTGTAATTGCAGAGTTATCATAATCAAAGGAATATTATGTTGTTTTTTTATTATTATTATTTTATCTGACCTTCAATTTGCATGCCCCTTTTGATTATTGTTTAATGTATTAGTTCAACATTTATATTACATAAACAATATATAAAATGTCAAAATCAACATTACTTATAAAGAAGATTATTTAGAAGACAGTATTTTCAGAGAATTAAGCTTTAATGTACTCTGAAGAATATGTCATGACAAAGATGTAAACTAATAACACAATTCTGCCAGGTGTGTTGCAAAAAACACACCTGGGTGTCAACCCGTTCGTCCAGCCAAACATACAAATAGTTCTCTCTCTGTAAGGTCGGGTAGAAATAGGAACGCCATAGAAGTACTGGAGTCATTTCTGCAAAACACAAAGTCAGTTTAATTCATAATAAGAACCAACAGCACTTGAAAGCCTGTTACGAGCTCGGAAATGGGCCACATCACATTGAATAAGCCAAGTGAGTAAAGTTTATCTGCATAAAAGTGCACTTTAGCTGTAGACATAATCTTCTAAGAAATGGAAGGAATCCTAAAGTCGAGTCTTGCGGTACTCCAGTTTAGAAACTTAAAGAACAGATTCTGTCCTCTTCTTTTGCCTTCTCATTTCTCCTGCTTGTGTGTTTCCTCAGCACCAGGCCGTGGGATCCGCTCAACGACCTGATTCAGTTTGAGAAAGACGGCTGCATCCAGACCAAGGTCCGACACCGCACCCCTATGGTACGTTCTGGCAGTCTTATTAGTCTGAGTAACCAGGGGCCGCGGAGGGACAATTGCAAGTGCCAGGTATGTTGTCCCGGTGACAAAGCATGCCACCGCCTCATCCGTCCTTCACGCATCAGCCGGCGCACCGCCTCCATTGTCGCTTCATCTCTTTGTGCCGCCACCTCCCCGCTGCTGCCATCATAGCCTGGACTCTTGTGTGCCTTTGTTTTTTTTCATCCATTATCTAAAACTTTTTCTTTTAACCGGCTGCTCTGTCATCCTCATTGTTTCATTGTTGTGTCTGCATGACTCATTAAACACAAACCCTTAAAGTAGTTTAAATCCATTTTAGAAGACGGAGGAATGTTCAGTGTTTAGTAGCGATTTTCCAGATGCAACAACCAGTATCAGCCAGTGTTGCTGAGACGTTAACTGCTATTGTTTACATCCAAAGGTTTCACACATGAGCACAAATGCTTGAAGGGAAAAAGACGATCCTTTTACTCTCCATCCATAGACGCGCTGCTGTGGTAAAGCAGTTCAGTTAACAAAATGAAACTGGAGATGTAAGTGTTATTAATTCAGTGCAGTGCACCATGGCAAAGGGAAAATAACGCTGAAGAATAAACCACTCGTATTCTGCTTTCTTCTCGCTCTCTGTCAGCTTTACGCTACACGCAGACCCGTTGCCACAGCAACCAACAAAGCTGAGATTATATTTAAATGTTTCAGGATTCAACACCAAAAACATTCCCCACTCGAAGAGCGGAACATTCAATCCGTTATGGTCTTACGTTTTCAGGCTCGATGTTTATTTTGCAATTATTAATCAGTGATCGACTGAACCCAGCGGTGATTGATTAGCTAATTTAAACACCTGCTCTACTGATGATCTGTCAGAGAGTTGGTGTGTGGGTTGCCTTTTTTTTTTACTGAACTGACACGCAAGAAACTCTGCAGCACATAGACATATTAACGTTGTCAAAGTCAAGCTAGCATAACTGATCTACTTCTTTTTCCCCTCACTAGTTTTTTTTTTTTTATTAAAACTTTTTATCCTGCTTTGTTTTTATTATTAAAAGAAACTTAAATTAAGGAGTTTCTGATCAGATTTTAACTAAAATATTTAATCCAAGCTGTTTGCGAGTTTGCCCTCATTATTGCAAACAGATTCTGTGTCCCAACTCTTGCCTGGTCGGTTACTTTTGAGTGCTAGCTGT
The DNA here is from genome assembly GCA_903066815.1 of Brachyrhaphis roseni. NCBI lineage: Eukaryota > Metazoa > Chordata > Actinopteri > Cyprinodontiformes > Poeciliidae > Brachyrhaphis > Brachyrhaphis roseni. The sequence continues at coordinate 7,120 of CAEFZY010051818.1, forward strand.
GTGTTGCTATGATTTCACTAATACACCAGCATGTGTCACTTAGCCGCCGTTACCCGCCACCACCGACACCGGTGGAGTTTCCTGCACAAGAATCCCGATTTTAACGCTGTTTATTCTCTTTCCTTTGCCCTTTTATTTGTGTCTTTATCTGCTTTTTGCTGGCTGATAACGTTCCAACTGTTTATCACATATGTTTGTGTGTGTCCATCTGCGAATGGCTCATCAGGTAACGGTGCCAAAGAGAAAACACAAGAGCGACAAGCCCAAGAGCCCGGAGAGCGGCTGCTCCTCACCAGAACCTGATCGCCATGACTCATCGGGGAGCGAACGTGAGTCAGCCTCATCGAGTATGTCGATATGCAAACATCTAGATGAACGGGACGGAATTATACCGCTCAGTGGACTTCTTTTAGAATTTCCGTGGCGTTTTGTAGCGTTTTCTGAAGTTGTAAAATGGATTCTAAACAGAAATACATGAAGTTTGCATAATGGGCAGCACTGAAAAAGTAGAACAGAGTGAAATTTGTCCCACAATGGCCAAATTCATGGTTATCATCAGTGAAGTAAAGGGCACACAGATACAAAAAAAATTATAAAAATAAAAAATTAAGATAAGACAAAGAATAAATTGTGGACTAAAGCAAAAGTTTATGAAGAATGTTGAAAATACTCCAAAACATTAAAATCTTTTAGACACACCAAAGAAGACCAGAGGCTGTTTGCCATCAAAGGCACTTCAACAGAGCGTAGTAGAATAAAAGCTGTAAATACTTAATAATTTTTTTCTGTATGTCTTGTTTCTTAATTTTAACAAATTAGCAAAAATGTCACCTTTTTATTGCGTTTTGTGTCAAATTTTGAGAGAAAAGTGGATTTAATACATTTTAAAATAAGGACGTAACAACAAAATGACTTAACAACATTATCAACAACTTTATTTATTTAGGTCTATATAAAAAAAAAACCTATTAAAATACAAATAAATAACACTGAATACTTTGTAGATGCTCCTTAATCAAGCAGTGGCAGCATAATGCTGCGGGCATGTGTCCCATCATTAGGACTGGTAATAAACATAACGGTGACATTCTAGTGTTTAGATTTTAAAGCAGTGGGAGGTGTAGAAATGTATGGAATATTAGTCGGTGTCCTGATAATGACAAAAACGCTGATTTATTTTGTTGCAGGACACAAAAGCAAGCATAACAGTCGGCTGAGGAAAAAGGGTGCAGACCTCAGCGAACTTCAAAGTGCCATCGACTCCATAAAGCAGACGCAGGAGGACATTAACAGGTGAGGATGAACTCGACTCGTCCCGTGACGCAAACGTGTCCCGGTGCCGTGCGCGCTAAAGGTTCCTATCTGTGTTGTGAAGGAGCGTCGCCGCGCTGCGGATGCGTTCAGCTGGCCGGGCGGAGAACACTTCCTTCCTCCAGCAGCGGGACTACGTCGTCATCGCCTGCCTCGTCGTCCTTCAGGTTCTCATCAACTACATTTTCAAGTAGCGGCCACAAGGCCTCACCCTAAACTCTCTCTCACACACACACACACATACTGGAGATTTTTGGACGAGCGGACCTCCAGCTCACTCCTTCTCTCTGCTTAACAAACCCATATCTTTGTGTCCTGGAAAAGCAGAAGAACTCGGAAAGAGACCGTTTTTAACGTATTTATTCGCAACCATCACCATTCCAAATCTCCACGGAGATGCACGGATTTCAAAGAGAGGAGCAGCGGTGAGGGGATTTCACATGGAAAAAAGGCTCGACTATCTTTCGGGATTTTTTTTTTTTCTTTCTGTTTTTTATTAACTTGCCTTGATGTCAAAGGCAAAGACGGCAGCCGATTTTTATTAGCTGTTTAATTATTTTTGCTTTTTTTTTTAAAAAAATGGAGTGATGCTACTCTGATGTTTCACATTTCACCACAAACGACAGGGAAGCTCTCAACACAGAAACAAGATTGTAACACACGCACATGAGATCCCTTTAATTTTAATGCTTTTTTTTTCTATTTCTCTTCTCTGTTTTCCTATCTCATCTTGTGTTTAACTAAAGCCTGCTCAGAACAGAAAACAAACCAACGCGATGAAAAAAAGGGAAAGAAAAACAGAGTGGTCCAATGTGTGCAACTTTTATTTTTGTATGATCAGATCCTCTTATATTCATCCTCGATTCCACATCTGGAAATAGAAGACAGTGAGAATAACACAAGGGACAAAAGGAACAGAAGCTATAGAACTCCGCTTTTTGCATACAAAGTCGTTGTTTAGAGAGAGAAAAAAATAGATCATATTTGACACATCCTATGTGTATATTGTAAGTAGCAAACTTTAACCCTTTGGAGACCATTTTTGTCTTATGGCACAAATGCACTGGAAATGTGGGACATTCACTTTGATATCGCCTCAGCATTGAGACAGACTGATGCTCTAAACAAGAAAATAAAATATATATATATATATATTTGAAGTCTTTTTAAAACACCCCAGTGACCACTGCCCTTTTAGTGTTCTAATTTAAGCTAGCCGTCCTTCTTGCTGATATTAGTAATAAAGAATCTTAGAGCGGCACTCTGTCTTAAGCCTAATTTTGTAGTATTGGTAGCTTCTTCAAGCTTAAAGTGAGAACGAATGATTTTTTTATGCTCACTATTTTAACATTTCTTTAACAACTTGAGTATAAAAACCTCACATCTAAGTTTGAAAGGGTGCCATTTATTATTACTCTTATTAACAATGTTTCTACCAATCCGGTTCTAATGTTGAACTACGTCTGTTGCTGTAGCCGGTTTTTAACTGGCTCTGTAGAAAATCCAACAAAAACGAGCCAACGCACGTCATCCGTCTTGTTATCATCAACCAGGTGTCCTAATATAATTGATTACTCATCCAATTCATTTAAATGTGCTTCATAAGTGCAACGATAATGAGTGAAACCTTCATGATTTTCATTCGTTTCTAAATACATATCTGAATGTTCCAGTAATAATGTTTATATGCAGGCTGATCAGTTTTAACGTGGTAAGCTGATGTTAGCATGCTCATTTCAATTTGATTCCAGTTAATTGTATGCTGTTAGAGATGATAGAAAATGAATGATAAACCTGTATTTAGTCTCTGCGCGCAAAGTCGACACCTTTGGTTTGATTGAGACCTTCCTATTTGGAGGCAAAAGTTGATATAAGTCTGGAGTTGAGAACCCTTTCACTTTTAGTTTGTAAGTAATGCTATATACAGTTTTTTGTCTGGTTGGAAGTACCATTAATGTATTGAAGTCCTAATTTAAGTGATACAGGATGTGTGCTAAAGATTAGGGTGATTACAATAATACAATATAAATTATTTTCAGCATATATTTTTTTATATAATATATAAATAAAACAATTATTCTCTGATTTTTCAAAACTTATATTCCTTTTATATTGCTTTATGTTTTAAGGGGCTCTAAGTCTTTTTGTTTGTTTGTTTTCTTTAATAATTATTTTAAATCAAAATCTACAAAGGGTATGAATAATTTAGAGCATGGCAATAGGTATATGAGCCGTCTTTTAGAATGCCAAACAGAGTTTATGTCTTGTTGGTGTTTCTAAATAGCTGCAAATTGGAGGTTACACAAGCTGTTTCAATCAGCATATAAACAAGAATTTATTAGTTTAGTTAAAGATTACAAGTGTTAAAACAACTATGTGCACTGATCTACTTTTACAACATGGTGTTCACAACCTTTTATCCGACTGCTGGTGTCCAGGAGTGCACCTCGAGTAAATAACTTTGCCAAAATGTCTTTATTTATTTTTGTGGTGCTTCAGTTAAAAACAAGTGCCAAGCAAGCACCAGCAACAGTTTAACATGTGAACTGGATTGGTGGGGAACTAGTGTTTACTGTAGAAGAAGAAGCATATGGCAAAAATAGGCTCAGAGTAGACAAAATCAAAGCTCAACACTTTGTTCGAACTTCACTGCCTGACTGCAGCAGCTCTGCTGCACGTCCGATAAAGAGCATCAGTCACTTCCTCCAGCGCATTTGAGCCTCAAAGTTTCAATATGTATCCTAGAATAGACTCTGTTCTGAGGCTCCTCGTCGGAGTGCGTAAACTTGTAGACTTTTTCTAACCGTCGCCATGTTAACAGCATTCCAAATGTACAAAAACTTGCAGCCAAACTCTTTGTGTGTTAGAGTAGAAGTCGGTTGGAGTCACTGTGTAAATAATCCGGGTGGGCGACGGCGCCTCCGGAGCGGCACGAGGACACTCACTGTGTGCACAAACCGTTTTCCTCCTCCTGTTGGAGTTTTACTAGAGCATCCCGGTAAGTTTAGCAGCACTGTTTTAATGTGTTTTTATTTATGTCTTCGCCTGTTATGATGTTAGCCTTGTTGACGTTTACATATATCCGATTGCCTCCGCCGTCAGCAGACTGTTAAGCGATGGAAGCTTCGGGACACAGAGACCGGTAGCGTTCGTAGGAGCCAGCTGTACCCCTGGAAATTACCCGGCTGGCCCGAGTGTATGTGTGTTTGTTTTTCCCGTGCGTCCTCATTGCCTGAGATGGTAGAATGTGTGGAAATAAGTACATACCAGTGCCTTTTAGAGTCAGACATGGGGTGAAGTTGTAGCTTAAAGGAGGTGGTGTGGGCAGGGTGCAACAGAAGGTATAGTTTGAATTCAGATTTGGATTGTGGTTGGGTTTACTGTAGAGTTGTAGTGTGGATGGTGCCATATGAAGTCTGACTCCACAGGTAGATACCCAAAGGCCGATCCCCTGCCACAGGCGGAAGAGTGCAGTTTTCCTTCCCGTCTCCCTCGCTCCCTTGTCTTCAACACACAAAACGTGGAGGGAAGCGGCCATCTTTACTGTACGTCGTCGTTACCGTGTCTGTGAAATATCGTTTTATTTTTTTCCTCTTTTGTATGTGGGTTTATGTCGAACATTTGTTTTTCAGCTCCAAGTTTTAGGTCACTGTTCTTTTGTCTTATTTAATGCTTGTTTTATTTTCAAAACGCACACGCTCATTTTTAATCCACTTCACGTTAATACCAGACACATGGGACTGTCCAAACTGGGGCGCCTCACTTCCACACACGCGTCACACATCTTTTTCCTATTCAAGTAATTGAATATATTTACTGTATCTCCATGGAAACTGTAACTTCTCTGAAGTTTATGGTCACATGTAACACAATAAAAACAAATGACATACTTAATTCTGTTGTGTGTGTGATTAGTTTAGTAGATTCAGTCAATGTTGTTAAAAATAAGATAAGAAATAAGAAATTCTTAGAATATTTATGTTTCTTTAGAGCTTGCCTGGCATTGGCCAACCACCAATATCAAGGCATTACAAGGTTTTAAATTGTTACATCTTCACAACTGCTAGTATTAGGTTTTGTTAATAAATCTAAACCACCACCAGAGGGCACCAGAGACCCTTTCTTTAGTGACTCATTTGATCTTTCCAGTCATGTTCGAGCTGCCGATATTCACATTCTCATCTATCTCTGTACATTGATATTCCACATTTATTTAAAGTCTCACAAATAAATTATTGTGTTTACATGTTTCATATACCTATGGAACATTTTGTATTATTTGGGATTCAAAATAATCTGAAACAATTTCAAATGTACTCAAGAAATCTCCAGTAATATCTAGAATTATTGGATTAGATCATGTGTATACAGCTCAAAGTGGGGTTGAACTTCACTAGTTTACCTCAACTGATTGTTTCCATCAGCCAGCTGTCCCTGTTGTCAGTTCTCCACCCAAGGACGTTGACAAAGGTTGTTAAAGCAGAGCTGGCCTTTCTGTACCTCTCAGATAACAGTTAAACATTTGATATCAGTTCATACTCTGTCTGGAGGAGGGAGGAGGAATAATGGACTGTAATACTACCAAGAAAGGGAGGAACAAGATGTAGAAAATTATTAGAAATGAGGTTCAGCCAAAAGCTCTTCAGTTTATTCTCTCTCGCTTCTCCCTCTTACAGATTTCTTCTGTTTTTGCTTTTCATTTATCACTTAAATGTCTCAGATCAATACATTTTTACATCAAATATAAGTTGAGCAAATCAAAAATGTTTTCTTAAAGCGATATGTTACTGCATTTGGGCGATCAGTTTAATGTGTGGCTGATGCTGGAAATGGCCAGAGGGGCTGAGTTTTTGCCACCGTCACTAGGACAGGGACTGAAGTAAGGATAGAGTTTCTCTCTGAAGTTGCAGCTAGTAAAGGAGAAGATGAGATGTGCTGCCTCAGCATCATAAAAGGAAACTAGACCCTTGTCGTAATCCACAAAAACCCCCACCTTCTGGGGCTCAGACACCAAAACCAGAGGCACAGAGGGCCCGGTAAGAGCTCTGTAATGGCTGTTTCTTAGCCATACAGCCCAGTAGCCGTTTTCAGGGCAAATGGCGTTCTCACTCTTCCTGTCGATAGACTCTTGGACCACTCCTAATTCCCATTTAGTTTTCCCTTTAACTTCAACTTCATAGTAAAATCGTCCTGAGGAAAAACTTTGCTTTCCCAAGACTCCAAACGCTGACAGTCTCTCTGGCTTGTCTTCGAGAACCCGGGTAACATCACTGCATCGTACAGTTTTTCCATCGTCGGACATCACCAGATAGGGGTTTGCAGTATTTGGATCCAGAGTCACGTCCACTCCATGCAGTCGGACTCTCGCAAGTTCAATGCGAGCGCAGAGCTTCTTCATCTCTGTTCTGATCGTCTCCAGTTGAGCTGCAGCCGTCCTCACGGTCACATCGCAGGAGGACTGGACTCTGACCTTGGTCCAGTCCTTGGCGGTAACCGTCATTGTTGGGGTGTTTTGGAGCAGATGGAAGTGGTCTTCGATTTGCGACAGCTGCATCAGCTCAGATCTTTTCTTCATCAGCGTGGAGATTTCCTCTTCCAGCTCTTTTATGAAACCTTCTGCCTGCTCTTCTGTTGCTTTCTGCTTCTGTACAATCACATCAATGAAATGATCCAGACTTTTTCTTGCAGAATTGATGAGATCCGAACAGTCCTCCACAACAGCTGCTGTCACTTCCTCCACATCCTCCTTGCTGAGCTTCACCGACTGCTTAAACTTCTCCATCTTTAGTAATCTCTCCTGAATCATCTGCTCAACACAAACTCTGGTCTTCTCCAGTTCTTTCTTCTTTTCTTTACACTCTTCCGTCAGAGCGACAACCCGATGCTTCTTGTGGTCGGACGCAGCACAGCTTGGACACACGCACCTCCGATCGGTCTTGCAGAACAGCTCCAGAGGCCTCTCATGCTTCCCACACAGTTTCATGACTGGATTGATCAATTTATGTCTCTTCAGCACTGTGATTCTCATATGAGGCTCCAGGTGAGTATGGCAATAGGCAGTAGCACACACCAGGCAGGACTTAAAGGCTTTCTGTTTGGGTTTGGTGCACACGTCACACAGAATCCCTCCTGAGCTGGGAGATTCTTGTCCTGACAAGCTCCTGGCATTCCTGAAGTGAGAAGCCATCTCGGATACGAAGGTGTTGATCCGCAAAGCTGGTCTGGGATCAAACTGCTCCTTACACAGCGGACACTGCTGGTGGTGGCTGATGTTCCAGTGCGTTGTGATGCACGTCTTACAGAAGTTGTGTCCGCATGGTATGGTGACCGGATCTGTGAACACATCCAGACAGATGGAGCACAGAAACTGTTCTTCGGATAGAAAACTGGAAGCAGTCGCCATGTTCACTCACTGGAATCAAAAGGGTGTGGGAGGACTATAAAAATCAGCAGTAACTCTTCACAAGATTGTAACATTACTTTAAAATCCATCAAAACAAATTAGTAAAGAAATTGTGTTGTATAGGAGGTTATAAGAATCTTGTTGAAGTGCATTTGAGTGGCTTTACTCACCTGTGTTTTGTCGAAGAACGCTACCTCAAGTGAGTGAGTCACTTATTTTTCCTTTAACAGCTCAGTTGCTCCTTTAAAACTCCACCTCTTGTTTCATCTCCTCCCTCAAATGGGAGTTTGGTGTCTTATTGCAGAGTTTATGTAAGACACAACAATGAATCATGTCAATGCTGGAGTAAAGAGGACACCAACATTTTTGCTAAGATTGTGCTCCTCTGCATTTACAGTCATGACTTAACAGTTTTGGTGTTGATGCAAATGTTCTTACATTTTTATGATGTGGTGAAGAAACATTTTGCATACTTCAAGTGCTTTTTATTAGCAAATATGCCAATGTTTCCAGTGTTGAACTATTCTTCTTCATAGCTCCTGTCATTCTCTCTGGAAGTTGATGCTGGATTTTAGTTCTGGGCCAAATCCTGACTGGTGGTGACCCATTAGTATTTTAGATAGTTGGTTTCTATTTATCCACCTTCTTTTTAAGAATCACAGATTCTCAGTGGGGTAAAGACAGGAGTTTTCCGACCATTTGATTGTTGCTAATGGCCTTGTGACATATTGCTCCATAGGGACAAATCCACAGATCAATTTTATGAACAAAGTTTTTGTTTTGATCCCACTTTTTTCCCTGAGATTTTGGGCACAATTAGGAGGAAAACCACTTGACTGGACGAAAACCAACATCACCATTGGCTTGTATCTGGATGCTTCTCGGTTGACAACACACCGAACTCATGGTAGCGCTCACCTTTTACTTCTCTGGACAAATGATTTTCCAGATGTACCAAACAATCAAGATGCTTCATAAGATAAAACAAACTCACCTTTAACATAATTCAAGATTCTAATAAGGAGACAGTCCTGGTGTTTACTTTTAGAACCTCCTTACTTCCCTTAAACTCAATCAAGTTAAATGTCAGGGAAGTATGAATGATCACCTTTTTGAATATGTGTTGAAAGGCAATTTCCAGATCTGTCCAACAAGATTACAAGAAATAGTCTATTGGAAAGTTAATCTAAGGCTTTTCTAATGTCTTGTTGCAGATAGCTGTGCAGCAATCCTAATGTCGGCTTATTTGGTTTCTGTTATGATTTGTTTTTTTCATGTTCCATTGCTACTTGGAAATAGAGGGGTGGTTTTAGTGTATATTTATCTTCCAGGTTCAGTTTTGCATTTCAAATTCAGTTATATTTAATACATGTCACAGTTTGTCCCAACCCAGTATTTTGTAGTCCTTTCTGTCCAGAGCACAGATTTAAGCGACCCTTCTTAAATTCAATACATATCACCTCAGGAAGTTTTAAAGCTTAACCTTCTTAGTGTAGTAATACCTCCAGCATTTGTTTCAACCTCTTCCTCCAAAGCATTTTATTAGCAATCCCCTTTCTTCCCCAAATATTACATTTGGTTCATCCCTCTGCTGAATAAGTTGGATATTACTGTTGCTAGGATACATCACCCTCAGGATTTTTCAACTCTTCTTCAAAGCTTAGAAAGAATGAGAGAGCACAGACATTGGCTAAAAGGAAAAGCAAAGCAAAATGTTAGAATGGAACAGGAAAAAAAATGAAAGAGGTTGATCTTCATGACAAAAAGGGATGTAAAAATGACAAACATAAGCAAGCATAGGAGTAAGATTCAAAATGATAGGGTGATGACAGTGGTTTATAGTGGAAATGATAGTAAAGGGGAAGGTGGTACAGAATAATAAAGGAAACATTCTGGGTTTAAAATATTATATAATCCGCCTTCCTTTTGGCATTGTCCTGTCAGTGTCCTGTCAAACTGAGGTTTCTGGGTGTGATTTAATGACTGTGAGCCATTTTGATAAAGTAGGTCAGTTAAAAATGCATACACACACACACACACAGGTTACATTTGAAGTCTATTGTCCTGAGAATCTGCCAAACATCACCAATTGCTTCTTGCACAAGAGTCTGACGTTAGCCATAGTAATCATACCTATTAGCCATAACACAGGGGAATTTCTGTTAGCTGGGTAATTAGCTGCTTTAAAGATGTTTAACTGTATCTTTCTAAAAAAAAAAACTAAAAAAAAACCAATGATGTAAATGTCTAATTTATTTTAATCTTGGGGTGGGGCACAATTTAGTGCTCTTTTCTTTTAAAAATACAAAAGAATGTTGCAACGAGCGATTTACTTGCTGGCTGGCTAACTAGCCTCCAAGCTAGGTGCAGCAAGAGCAGATTTTATTTGTTGTAAACTAAAAGTAGCAATTTTGTCATAGCACATCTCTGAGAGAGAAAAAAGATGAATAAATTAAAATATTTTAAGACAAGTATATGTGTTTATGTAAACTGAGTCGAAATACAGTGTTTAAGAATTGGTCAACAAAGTTCGCAAGTATACCTAGCAGTCCCCTAGCTCCATTTCAAACAAATTAAACCGTCAATAGTTTATTAGAAACATATATAGTGTAAAGGGGCTGAAGCTGTTGGACGGAGCGACTGCCAGAGACATCCCAAATCTCTCAGGCCACCTTTGCAGCTGTATTCGTGGCGAGGCTTAAACGGGTTAACAGACACATAATGAGGTAATCCGCAGTGTTTGCAGTGTTGGTGAGGTTGCGCTGGATGCTGGCTCAGCGTTTATCCCCTTGTGGTATCGACAGAGCATAAAGGAACTGCTGCAGCAAGCCGCTCTCATTCACAGCCGGATTAGTGCAACGTGCAGTGTCTTTTTATTAGGATCTTTCCTCTTCTATTTTCTTTCTTCTTTTTTTTTTTTTCAAACCTGGCTGACCCAAACAACAGAGTTTAAGTTGACCTTCAGGGCAGTGCTGCCCATTGCACTTCCTTTTTAAATTTTTAGTTAAATGACCGCAACAAAAAGCAGCAACGATCTCACCTCAGCGTTTTGCCACTCATTTCCTTGAATGAATGAGGAAATGAGTGGCATTTCTAGATTGACTAGATTTGTCAATCTAGTCCAGACTTGAGCAATCTATTTTTAGAATGACCAATTGCTGTGGGGAACCCCTAGAAGTGCAGCTGCCTCCTCTCCTCTCCCTGAATGCAAACATTTACAGTTAGGGCCAGAAATATTTGGACAGTGACACAAGTTTTGTTATTTTAGCTGTTTACAAAAACATGTTCAGAAATACAATTATATAAATAATATGGGCTGAAAGTGCACACTCCCAGCTG
>CAEFZY010051823.1:0-13592 GCA_903066815.1 Brachyrhaphis roseni
GGGCTGGTTAAAAAAAAAACATACCGGTAAAAGTCACTGAGAGCCGTCTTCATCTTCCTCCTGTGCACTGAGACGTGCTAAGTTACATTAAACTTGCGTCTTCCTCTACACATATATTTCCCCTGTCTCACTCTTACCTTTTCTGCTCGAGCGCCCCTGGCGGCCGTTAGAAATAATGCATAAATAAGTCGCATCATTGTATAAGCCGCAGGGTTGAAAGCATGTGACAAAAGTCGCGGCTTATAGTCCGGGAATTAAGGTAGCTATGTTGTGTTAGGCAGATGAAGATGCAAAAGTTGATGATCTCACATGTTTTTATCCATATTTTCTCTGTGAATTTGCTTATAATTGACATAATGTTCATAGCAACTGGATATGCACTAAAGAAATCAGAATGCCAGATAAAACGTAATAAAAATGTGCCTTAGTCAAGGATGAAGGTAATGTTACTTTTGAGAGTAAAAATGTCAACATTTCCAAAGATGTTTTATTACGTTGGTGTACAACCTGCAAGCTTTTCAGTGAATACATTTTAAACCAACTGTCAGGGTCATACATGACTTTAAAAGTGATTGAAAGTGCATTATAGAGAGCTAATAGAAGCTGGCTAGTAGGAATAGGATCAGTCTCCAACAATATATCATAGGTAGAGTAGAGGGACGGTGTGGCATGCAGTGGTTCCTTCAAAGATGGTTATAAAATGTTTTTCTCCAAAAAATGTGGAGAAAAAGAGAAGGCATTTTTTTCCTATTGTATATGCATTTAACCTACATATTTCATTTTACTTATGAACTTTTCAACTTTTCATTTATGTCTCCTCATAATTTGTGGAGATTATGCGGCTCAGGAACTCAATGCAAAAAAATGTTTTAATTCAATATCTAATGGAATTATTTACCTCCTATGAGAAAAATGTATAAATTGACTAAAATTGCTCCTGTAATGTTAATAAATCTGTTCCAAAAGTGGATATCTGCTTTTCTTGTAAACTTGATTAGTGTGAATCAGTGTTAGTAACAGTTGGCTCTTCTCAAAATGAGGAAGCATCATTTGCTGACACACTCATGTATAACAAAGTGAAGAATTAAACTTATAGATATATACATTTTTCCAAATACATTATAAAATGAAATCAAAATAATGTTTGATTCCATGACGTGTTAAAATGAGGCTTTGTTGCACAGATCAGCACCTTCAGTGTTCAAGTAGAGCTATAGCAGAGCTCTCCCTGCTCACAGTGTATCATGGCTACTTGCTTCAGTATGTCAACAGTAGGCCTTCATTTTACCATCTATAATATTGAGTGCATGTGAACATGCAAAGAACAGCCACCTCCCAAATACTTCTTATTCATCTGCTTACTGTAAACACTAAGCTTCCCTAATGGAGACCCATGAGCTGACCCTGCATGCTGGCCACACAAAATAATGCTCCACATGGTGACTACAGTTGGATGCAAGAGTTACTTTTACTACAAGACAAATAGTGGTTTTAGTGAGAACAGCAGCAGCAGCAGTGTTATGGACCAGCTGCAGCTGGAGGACTGTTTCTTTTAGGCAGCCCTGTGAAGTAGTAATCAATGCAACTAAAGGTAGACACGTGGATGGGTTTCTCTAGATCTTACCGGAGCATTATTCTTTTAATCCTGGAAATGTTCTTCAGGTAACATAAGGCCGACATTGTAACATTCTTTATGTGTTTCTGAAGGTTCAGGTCTGAGCCGGAGTACCCAGAGAGAACACATGCATGCACAGGGAGAACATGGAAACTCCATGCAGAAAGACCCCAGTGCCACTGCTGTCTTGCAAGACCATCAAGTTCATGTGTGAATGTCTCAACAAAAAATATAAAAACATCTCAATGAGGATACTGTTTTGGCTTAGTCAAAGTCAGAACTTAGAATCAATTGAAATGGCGTATGGCTTGATCTTAAACAAGTAGATAATGCTCAGAGATCCTTTAATATGGCTCAATTTAAAACAGTTCTCCAGATAAAAAGAGGACTAAAATTTTCACTGCAATATAAAACACTAGTTGCCAGTTACCTCAAACTCTTATTGGCAGCTGATATAGTGCATGGTGGCAGAACCAGTTATTAGGCTAAGAGTTCTTCTAATTACTTTATCACTAAAGGCCAAATTGGTTAGGAATCTGTTTTCTCTATATAAGTTAAATCATCATGCTGCTTTTACTATTTACTCACATTATTTTTCAATCTAATATTTATTTCACAATTTGTCGGATTTAAATGAGAAAAGAAATGGGGTAATTTTTTTTAATCTTACTGCTAAGGCTGTCATAAAGATTTTTTCCCCCCATTTTCTTATTTCATAGGAACAATGTTTAGAAGGTTGATTTCATACATCTTATCTTTCCCATGTCCTCAGCAGCGCTCTACTTTCCTCTGTCCTTCCTGACCCACATATGCCAGTGATGGCAGACTGAATCCAAGCTGCTCTGCTCATGTATGAAATGTCTTGGAAGACGCTGGCACTACTGCTCCACTGAGCAGATGCCTGGAAGAATAAATTGGCTGCAGAAAGTTTTTCCAATAACCTGTTCAGTCCATCTTGGAAGGAGCCATCAGACAGCGAAGTCACCAGTGACATGCTCCAGGGTGGCTGAGCTGTGGGTGTTCAGATCTCAGCCCTGTGAGTCAAAACTTTATGAATGGAAAATAATACTCAACCATTGATTAAAGCAAAACTTTGAATTAAAAGTGTGATACAGTGTTTGTCTGAAGCTGGTTGCCTAGCAACAAGTCCTGAGTAAGAAATCTTTGGATACATAACCTCTATCAACTGGTGAGATGTTGTTTTACGCTCTGGGTTTGTGTGGTAAGAAGGAAGCAAAGCAATATGGTGATTAGTGAGCTTCAGAGGGCCGGTGGGCGGACGGGCTTCTCTTTGCACAGGCGAGCTGTTTCCCCGATTACCTTTTAGCGAAGCTAAGTTAACAAGCTGTTTATCTGGCACACATGAGAGTGCCATTAATTGTCCTATAAAACTCTCAATGAGGAAACACATGAGCACAAACCTTTGCTTTAAAAACATATTAGTTAAGGAGTAACTAATATGGCATTCACAAGGCATTGCTCGTGAATGCGGTCACAAGCAATGGCTCTTCAGTTTAACAGTTTATAGTGAGGCCTTCACTTCCAAAAATGTTTTGTTTTGTGGTATTGTCATGCTTTTGCCTTCTGGTGCGATGGAGGTGTGTGGGAAGACACAAGACAAAAAAAGGATTTCTTTCATTAAATTTACTTAAATCCAGGAGAACATCCTCTTTATTTGACTGTCATTCTGGGTCATGACACTGCTGCAATAGTTTACTTCTGTGGCGTAAAACTCAGGCTTTCATATGGTTTAAGCCAGTTATGGCACATCACTGTCCTGTGCTTGGACTCTAGGATTTGTACAGGACCATAGCGGGCTGCAGTGCTTAGAGACCCTCTCCATTGTATCTGAAACTTAGGTCTTAACCTTTTCTTGTTCGCATCATCTTTGACAAACACCAGGTTTCCTACGTTGTAGATGTATTCTTTGCCCTGAAGGTCATGCACCTTTTTTCTGCCACTTTGGTCCAGTGTGAATATAATCTCTTGCCAAGTAATGTACTTCTTTTAGGCTGTCTTCCAAATTGTAGAGGAGATCTGCAGCTTCCATTGCATCATCCTTCAGTTTTGCAGGACCAAATTGAATATCTTGTGGTTGACAGACTTTCCAGCCAAGTATAAACCTGTTGAGTGTGAGCCCTGTCGCTGCAGTGCCATTAGCTCCAGTAAGCTACTGTGAGCAGAGGCAGTTGTTCGTCCCAGTTGTTTTGGTCCTAATTAACATAACATTGAAGTATCTACAATAAGGTCCTATTGAACCATTCTACTTGCCTGTTGGAGGAAGGGTGGTAGGATGCAGTCCTGGTCTCGGTGATCTACAGGAGCTAACATTTCAAAAATCAGAGACCCACCAAAAGTACAACCTTGATTTGTGTGTAGCTCATGGTGGGCTCCAAACCTGGCAATAGAGTAGTAGATTAGCTTCTTTGCAGTCATTTTGGCAGTTTGGTCAGGGACAGAAAAACTCCAACCAATTTCGTGAACTGATCAAGAATGTATTTTCTCCCAGTGCAGGACACAGGGAATGTCCCAAGAATATCAATATGTAAACTGTCCAGGGGTGCTCAAACATGGTGAATTTGCAGTTTTGCTCTTGTCACCTATCATGCGGTCTTGCATGTAGTACAGTGTGGGCACCCCAGCTGAAACAATGGTAGCTCACACACTCCAAGGTTTTGGAGTGAATTATGAGATTATTCCAAGACTTCCTCCTGCATGGATGAGGGAACTGGGCAATAGAGGGCACAAGGGCGCTGTCTCACCACTCACCACAATGACTGGAATAAACTAACCTGGTCCAGACAAGGTTAGCAGCCAGGCTTAATTAAGCCTGGAGCCTCATCTGTTCAGTCAGCGCTCACACTGATCAGAAAATCATGAGTTTTATCCATGATTCTTTTGTTATCTGTTTCTGTCTTTTTTATCAACCTGCATTAAAATACCACTAATTAATTTTGATATTCAATCAAGTACTACTTTTATTATAAAACTATAATGTTAGAAAATGCCATCATTAATTTTAAAATGATCCATGTGGACTCTGTTACTGTTCAATTGTGTTTCTGAAGACTGCTGTTCTAATTTTACAGAAAGGACATTAATAGACTATTGGAGTTTTGAGGGGATTAGACAAAAGGATGATAAAGAAACAAATGTATTGTAATTAAGTCACGCCATATGTATAACATACTTTTCATATGTTACTAATTATTTTAACTTAACTTAAAATGACGTTTACATCATAAATTAACTTTAGTTTTGGCATATAATAAAACAAATGCCCAGTTAAAATCACACAACATTTAAAACAAATACTTCTTTATATCACCTTTGCTCTCTATCATGGGGCCTACTAATAAGATGCATTTCATAAACTACATTACAATTTATCTTTCATCTTTCAATGTTCTATGTTTATGCATTCTTTTAACTAATGTCAAAATATATTCACATTATAATACACAGCATTTTATTAGTTGAAAAAACATAAGCGCATGTTCTCCACCTGGACAAATCCTAGAAAAAAAAAAATATATATATTTTTTTCCAACCTTATTTTTATGCCCTAAGAAAATTAAAAACACTTTGGAAAAAAAAAATCTTGACTTACAAGACCATAATTCATGCATCAAAGGGCAAACATGCCATTCTATCACTCATTACAATAGATATAACAAATGTGCAGAATTTTTTGCAATCCTTTTTAAAAATGTAAACAAACCAGATTCTCTGAGGAGAGTTATTGCCACATCCATTCTGTAGTCTTCCTCTTCCTCAGCCAAATTGTCAAAGACAGGTGACTCCTCTGCAAGCACTTTCTGGGCATACTGAAAACATTTTATACTTAAATGTTGCAAAAGTATTAGTCTTATATGAATTCATCAGGTTCCTCTTGAAAAATAAAATTTTATTTAAAATTTTGAAGAGGTGGTAGAACTCTGAAAACCTGTTGTTTTAAGATCTGACATAATTTACAGGCCTGTTCATTAAGGTCACAGATTATTCCGGCCATCATAATCTGTGACCAGTGTGATCCTGGTAATTTGAGAGTTAAATATTATTTTAAGAGTGATATGACTGTAATGAATAGGTGGCGGAACCATTAAAAATCGTGTTAAAAACTGCCAGACCACTTAGAATCATTTCTTAATTAACAATTTATTAAATGGCCACAGTTGGTTTACATATTTTAATAACAGCACATTGCATTTAGTGCGATGGTCCGTCAAACAGTTTTCAGAGTCAAATGCGAAGTAAGACATTATATTTTCTCCATCAGTGCGATGGTAATATAGAAGCCGTGAAGTTTACAACCCAGGTGTATCACTACTTACGCAGTTTCCGTAAATACTTATAAATTCTTCTCGCTGATCTTCAAGACATACCTGTGCTCTATCACCCTCTGCAGTCACAAAAAACGATGGGTCACAGATTTTGCTGTAACACCTGTTTGGACCTCCTTTTGCCTTCAGAACTGCCTTAATCCTTTGTGGCATAAATTCAACAAAGTATTGGAAACATTCCTCAGTCTGGTTAATATTGACATGATAGCATGATGCAGGTCCTGCAGATTTTTTGGCTGCACATCCATGATGCGAATCTCAACACAGTTGCAGTCAGATAGACATGGTTAATATTTAGACATATGAGCTGATTCGGGGTGTAATGTGGTGCTGTGAAAATAATTTGCCACCTGTGAATCTCTCACCTGACAGAGATTCAGGTGAGAGAATCTCACCTGAATTCTGTAGACAGAACCTACAGACAACCTGTAGGTTCTGTCTTTATTTACCTTCTATACATAAAATAGAACATCTTCCTCACAAACATTGAGCTGTGCATGATCAGCCAAAAATAATGATGCTGTGACATCAGTTTTGGGGTAAGATGCTGTTTGAGGGACCAGGGGAACTGTTCCTACCCAAGGACACCTCTGGTTATGTCGGTGAGTAGAGGAAGAAAATACGAAGAGGAAACATTAAAACTGTGTTACTGAGCTTAGTGACAGCAAGCAAGAGAAAAATCAAAACCAATCCCAACAAAAATAAAGGAAATTTCAAGAAATTAATGAGCAAAATCAACAAAACGTGAAAGAAAATACTCGAAATAAATTTTGACAAACAGGAATTCTTTGGGATTTAAAAGGACAGATGTTTTTATGCTCCCTCTATAATTTCTCTCATGTTTTTCAGAATGTTTCCATAATGTATAAAATTGTTCATTTAATAAAAAATAAAAAAAAACTTTAAATGTGTGTGCATGTGTGTTATTTTCACATTTTCCATTTATAGAGAGAGAGAAAAAAGAAGCACTCTTACGGTATATTAACAACTATTAATAATTTTGGAATTCTTAAGGCACATGCAGTGAAATGTTTTCATTAATCAAACCACAACATTTTTATTTTCAAATACAAATACATTCACTGTTCACAAGATAAGAGATTTATTCCTTGTCATCACTTTGTTGGTAATAAAAACCTCCCAAGATACCACTTGGGAGGTTTTCATCAGTAATTAAGTGGTAATTACTTCAATTATGTGTAAACTTCACTTTGTCTCTGAAGATGACTTTTCCTTCTAAAGCAGAGTGATAAAGTCATAAGATTGTGAAAAACAGAAACTAATTAATGTTTGTCTAATTTCATACTGAGTTCTGTGCTGCAAAGCCTTCCAGACAGTTCAGTAAAAGTGTGGTTGACTTGGAGGTGATGCTGTGGCTCTTATTTCAATAAATTATTCTTTAAGCGCATCAGCTGGTCTTTAGTAATAAAAATAGTTTTCATCTATCTGTTTCCACTATGTTGCTGACGATTCAAAGAAATGTGTAAATGTGTGTGTCCATGTGTGCACTGGAGAGAGATAGACTGAGGCATAAATAATGCAAAGCTGTCAGCATTGTGTCTGCTCTGAATTCTTTAGATGCTTAGCCCAGTTTAAGAGTCAGCTTTGAGTAATCTATAATTTATTGTATTACCATGCTTTTGTCCTGAACTCTGTTGAATACTCCTGTCACATTTTCAGGAAATGTTTTTGAAAGTTCGACCCAGTTGTCATACTCACCCTGACAGACTGTGTTTTGCATTTTGGCCACTGTGCTGTGAATACAAATACAAGCTGTTCTCTGGCTCCATGCCACTTATGCTAATATAATTAAATCTGAATACCAAATTGGAAATAATACACAGCCAAATGTGGAGTTGTCAAATTGTCTATTTTCAGCCTCATCAATATGAAATGCTTCAACCAGAGCCTTTAAATCATCTGGTACTTGTCATCTACCCTGTAATCTTTCACACAGCTGATACTGTGGCCAATCTTATCCAACCTGTTAGATTTAGTCCTCATAATTACAGGCTTTCTGTCAGCATTGTTATCAAATTTCTGTTTTTCCACGTTGGAATGAATGGAGCCAGACCAAAGTCATGCTGCGACCACATGGTGACTCCAGAGTGAAAGGTTCAGTCTCTGATACAGACAGCCACACAGCATGATGTTGGAGTGATAGCCATAACATGGATGGAGGAGTTTTAGATCTTTCACTCAGATTTACATGAACTGGAAATCTGGAGCTTATTCAGTAATTATTAAATAAAAGAATGAAGAACTCATAATGACTTGAGACATTCCAGTCTAGTTAGCAGATCAGGGAAATCTCCAATTTTGCGTTTTAAGTAGGTCAAGTCAAAGAAGAGCTTTAGATCAATCTGTGATATTTGATACGAGCTAGAGCTTAAAAGCATTGTTATTTTAAAAGGAGAGTCTGCAGGGGATTCAGCTAGTTTGATGGCAGCTGCAGGCAGGCGGGATTATGAGCAAGAAACTGATATTTCAGGTGACAGTTGGGTGACCATGAGGGGGGGAAAAAGGACAAAAAGAGTCCAATGTCTCCTGAACATAAACCCATTGTGTAGTGACATTAGTTATTTAGAATTATAGAATACTTTCTCATGCAGGTACTGAAGTATAGTTAGATCATTGATATCACTGATTGAATTGCTACATGTGCAAAAAGGCTTGAAGTGGTTTGTCTTTCATTATGTAATTCAATGTCCCTACTGAAAATACTTTCACCATTTTCTCAAAACCAACAGTTTTAAAATGTCATTTAACTGAATGCAAAACCATTTCAATTACACTAAATATCCAACTTAGACCTAAATTAGTGTGCATTTTTTAATATCGCCGAAACACAAATTAACAAGAGACAAGGTGGAGTCAAGAAGAAACATCTGACTTCCATTAGCACTAAAACGCGTCCAGTTAAGAAAAATACATGGGAATTTAATTATGTAATTTGTAACATAATTACTAAACAACTGCGACAGACTGGCGACCTGTCCAGGGTGACCCCGCCTCTCGCCCAGAACGTAGCTGGAGATAAACACCAGCACCTCCCGACCCCATTAGGTACAAGAGTGTAAGAAAATGGATGGATGGATGGATGTCTATGTTTTGGTTGCTTTTGTGTGAAATAATAAAAATCTGGAGTAGCAAAAAATAAGCACTGAAAATATTCTGAACACCTTCAACACCAGTAAAGACTTCACATAGTAGGTTTTGTGTTTTTCAATGGTTATGTATCAGGCATCATCAAATAAAATTCTGAAGAAAAGAGACATCCTGTCTGGAAGGAAGCTGAACTTGACCTGGATCTTTGAATGTTCCAGCTACAATACACACTTTGAATGTGACTATCGATGGCTAAAGAAACATTACAGGGTTGTTAATCTGCCTGGAACCACATTTAAAATATTTAACATGATGTGAATAGAGTGTTTGTATCATGTTGATCAAATATCATCATACAGCTGAGGAATTGAATAAAACTGTGTTGATAAGTTGGTTAGGCTCATGTGCTTCAGGCTATTTATTATGTAACTGGTCAAATTTACCTTATGTGCAAAAGGATGATTGATGTTTCTCCTTAAGAGGTAGAACAATTCTGTCAATCCAATAATTATTTGTGGTAAGCATTTATGTTTGTTGTAGGCAAGGAGCTGGGAGTTTATTTCAATAGCACAGTTTCACACAGAAGAGAATCCAAACGCTTTGGTGGAAATCAAAGGGGAGATAAATAACAAATCCTTGGAGTAAGAACATTGTATGAATAAGTACATTTTAATACTGTATACAGATAAAGAAAGGAAGTTTAAGCCTGACTTCCGACTGAAGTTTAATTTTACATAAATCCCACCTTTGACTAGCTTTCAGTCTTACAATTTAAATGCCAAGAGTTCACTAGGTTGATCAGGCAAATTGTTTGATCAAAAGCTGTAAACAATGTGTTTGGTCTTGATTTAAAGGAATCAACATTTTCAGTTCTTTAAAGACAACAGCAGCATTTTAAAATCTATCCTTTGATAATAACTGATGGAATATGACTAAATCACCTTGGGCCTCATACATAAAAAAGTGCGCAGTTTTCACTAAAACTTGGCGTACGGAAAGTGTGGCGCACAAAACAATTCGGATGTATAAAGCTGTGCGCACGCACGTGGCCCCGCAACTTTCCTTTATACATCAACATTTGCGGGAAATGGAGCAGCTGCTGCTCCGCCCTGTTGCCTCCATAAATACATATGTAAGTTAGTATAAATGCCCGGAAGTCTGCCACCACGTGAAGCAATAACCATGGCAACGTCCTTGTTTGTAGCAGTATAGGTATTTATAATAATAACAATTATATATATTATTTAAAAGGTGCTTTCAGGGAACATAAGATAGCCTCACAAAAATAAAAATAATACATTTTAAAGAGAAAAAAAATCCAAATAATAATAAAAAATGTTGTTGTTTTTGTTTTACGATTTTATTTTATTGTTTAAACGTAAACGATAAAATAAATAAAATAATTCACATTTAATAATGTCAAGATTAAACGCTGTGACAACACTTCACAATGTGCCGGTTGAGGAGCTCAGCTGTGGGCAGGAAAAGGGCAGATAGTCTCTGAGAAGTTATGAATCGAATGAATGCATCTCCAAGGAATCTATTTATTTGTAGAGAAAGTGTTCCCTCATTAAGCCCTCTCAGATCCCCTCATTAAGGCACAAAGCTGATAATATTCTCTATTGCTCTGTCAAGACGTGCCATTAAACAGAAAAAGCAGCAATGCTTTCATCTTCCTCGGGCATGTTCTGCTGGCACAGATTGATGTATTTGTGTCACAGAATGCTGCTGAGTTTCAAAAACAATTAATATTTCAAGATATTTACAATATATGAATATTTGTGGAAATAAGCCATAGTGTTGGCCTGAATGGTGTGAACCTTCAGTTTAACAAAGATAACTTTCACTTGATGTGTTGTCACTCACCAGTGTTAGACTAATATTCTGACCACTTTATCACATGTTCATACCAATATATTTAAAAAAATCACAGATAGCTAAAATCAGTGCGAATAACTTCCAGTTCAAATAAAACATATGTGTAGTTTATTTTGCTCCTTTGATCTAATGACTGGTTATGACCAGAACAGACATTTTAGGATAATACTTGCTTCCTCTGCATGGAAGCAAGTTTCATATTCCTGTAGCAACACATTTTTCCAGATTCTGAAAGGCTCAAAGTGTTGTATGCATATCACTGAGTACAGCTGTGGACAAAATTGTTGTTACCACCAGTGATCACTGTAGTGTTTAATGACATTTGATTTGATTAGGATGGTTTACATTAATCAACATTACTACTCATGTCACTGTAAATATACAGGAATTCACATAATAGCTAAATTGCATCATTTTTCCTAAGACAAAAAAAGCACAAAAAAACAAAACACCTCACTATGCAGTTCACAGGACAGAACAACATACACGTACTCTGTTAAAAGAAGCAAAAATAGCATTTACACAATAACAACAGTATAACAAACAGTCAAGGGGGGTGGCGCGAGAAGCAGGACTTTATAATTGTCTTTATTCATGCTTAACTGATAGACAAGCCTCCAGTCACGAGGTGGCAGCAGTGTTCAAATTAATCAACAGGCTGCCTGTTCAAGCCAGTAGAAGTAGCTACACAGCACCGTTGTAATCGGAGCAGAAGGTAAAAAAAGCGGAGCGGAGGATACAATCGAGGATCTTTTGAAATATATCTACCATCATAGAGGAGAGATGGAGTTTGACAGTCAAAATGTTGATTAAATGTCACTGATTCACTTAATAAAATGATTTTGGGAATTATTTTGAAACTTAGAACAATAAAACAGCAGTTTTGATAATAAGGTCATACAATGCTGGAGCCATAGATTGTACAGATAAATTATTAAATATGAACAGATTTGAAATAGTATTTCAATTCTGCTGAGGGAAGGGCACTAGGGGTCATGAAAAAAAAATATGATCCCTAGGGGGGCATGACATGATAATTGAGAAACTGAAACACTGGGGTTAAGTAAACCAGTGTTTCTCAAAACACCTGAATAGAGAAGAAAGGACATTTTAGTTACTTTTAGCCTGACATGGTTGGTTCAAAATGAGCTGGTGTAAGTATTTTAGAAACTGTTGATCTATTTGGATGTTCACACACAATCATTTGTGATTTACATAAAATGGCTAAATAAAACAACCATTAAGCAGCAGTTACCTTGTTGATGCCAAAGGACACAGGAAAATGGTCGACTGGTTTCAAATGCCAGATAACATACTTCCACCACTCACTGCAACCAAGATTTGCAGAATAGTAAGGCTCACTAACATCCAATAACAACAGATTGGTAAATAGTTGCCTGTTCAGGTGAGTCTTGATTTCAGCTGCAGCATTCAGATGATAGGATCAGAATTCGGTGGAAAAAGCACAAAAGCATGAATTCATTCTGAGTGTATCAACAGATTGGTACAGTTGAGACATATTCCACAACAGCAGGATGTTTTATAGATATTTCTTGAAAAGGGAATAAATTCCATAACTTTTACAGAACTCCTAACTGATGACACTGTTGCCACTGGTCTCTGAAATTCCAAAGTCGTATGTACTGTAACCTACATATGACTTTTCATGGCAGTCTGAACCACCCAGCTCCAATCATTTCACAGAGAAACATCTGATTTGTTCCACTTCCATGTGTGGAGCTAAATCAGATACATATCACTTATTTTTCAAAGCCTCTGCAGTCTGAATGACCATATCATGTTTTATCCAGCTTTTATGTCATCAAAATGAGGCATGCATCATATTTCTGCACCAGAAGCCAGACACAGTAAATCCAGACATAAACAATAGCTGAAAATTCTAGTTATGAAATTCTGAATGAAGTGAAACGCATATCCCACCACTCCTGTCTCTGAATAGACATCCAGAGAAACTTCTCTACAGAAGTTGGTATCAATGATAATAAAAAGACCGTTGCTGTTGGTTGTGCTTTCCTTCTATTATCTTCCTTTCTTTTATTATGATATTGTTATAATACTGTTAGCTCCCATTGCTGAATAACTTTAAAAACGATCCATTGAGGGTAGCCTCCATATGTACTACCGTAAACAGAGCGCTGTTGTGTGATGTCTACGATGTTCCTCTGCACATGTAGGTTGCTTTGGGGTCATAAACCGTTTAGACAGAAGTCTCAGTGTAGTTGTATTTAGTTAGTAGTATAAACGACCATAAAAAAAATTGAATTTTACCAACAGAGTCTGAATTGAGTATCAATACCGATCAGTAGGTTTATTTGAAAGAAAGGAGTAAGCTACTTAAGAGACCAAGATGACCAAACTGAGCTCAACATCCTACAGATCCTGGCAAAATTATCATACTGCCATGTTGATATAATAATGGGGTATTTTTTGTGTTTATGTCCTTTAACAATCATTTATGTTACACATTTTAATCTGTTTTATGCACATATGATTGTTATATGTTTTAATCTGTTTTATTCACATATGATTATGTTACATGTTTTAATCACCTATGATTCCTTATATGCACATGTGTACCTGCTTTGAACGCCTCACATAACTTGTTATTGAAACTGACCTACTTTAGA